>RJWM01001485.1:0-154720 GCA_004363535.1 Dasyprocta punctata | reverse complement strand
TGCTTATATCATCAGTCATAATACAATCAAACAAACCAAAATAGGATAAAATCACTCAAAACAATGAAAGCAATAGAGGGTTTAAAAACAAGATGATCAGATATGAATAATGGCTACCATAATGTGTTTTGTTATCTTTGAAATAGCTGTCTATGCCATCAAATATAATAAAATTAGGCAAACCAAAATAGAATAAGACTAAACTAAACAGCTCAATGAAAACAATACAGGACTCAAATCCTGATGATAGATTAACAATGGCCACTGCCTGCCCTTTTTAGACACTTCTTCCACCTTCATTTTTACCATATGTATTGTGTATTTTGAATCCTACTAACTGCTTTAGTTTTTTGTACTAGGGAGATAACATAATGTTCACCCATGTGGCTCTGGGTCATTTCATCCATGAACATGATCTTAAGTTGTATCCATTTACCTACAAGAGGCTTGAGGTTATTTCTCTTTATAGCTGAGTAGCTTTCGATTGGATTAAAATGCCGTATCTTTCTTGTCCACTATGTAGCTAATGGGCAAGCTACTCCCACTTCTTTCTGATTCCCTGTCACATACAGCATTGTTCTCTCTGCTTTGACTTTCAGTCTATGAACTCCCTTTCGAGTTTAATGTGTTTCTTATATAAAGCATATTGGTGGATCCTGTCTCCTGATCCACTCTGCCTGTGTTTCTTTCCACTGGTGGATTGAGGCCATCTACGTTAATTGAAATTTCTATAATGATACCAGCAGAAATTCAAAACCAGGTGCATGACACTACAGGGGAAATCAACTTAAAAATAATCTCCTAGGTTAAAAAAAAGAGGTGATAATAATGAAGTACTGACTCAGAAAATACAGAGTAGGCACAGATAAAAAATTAAAGGAGTATAGGAAAATGATGGAAATCAGGAATACCCAACACAGGAAAGAAATGGAATCCATGAAACAGATTCAAACAGATATTCAAGAAACTAAAAATTCCATTGAAAGTTTGCAAAACTGCATGAACAAAAGCAAAGACAGAATATCAGACCTAGAAGGCAGCATCACAGCCAGCAATTATGAAAAGAAACAGGTCTTAAAAATAACAAGGAACCATAAAAAAATAATCGAAAAACTACAAGAAGATGCAAAGAATTACAACATAATATTGATCAGAGTCAATGAAATAGCAGGAATCAGCACAAATGACATAAAAAACCTGTTACCAGAAGGAATGGCAGAAAATTTCCCAAGCATGGAAAAAAAAATTGACATACAGATAAGTGAGGCACACAGAACTCTAATTAGTCATGACCAAAATACATCTGCACCAAGGAATATAATAACATTCCAGAAATTCAGCACAAGAACAGAATATTAAAAGTTATTAGAGAAAAGAAACAAATCTCTATAAAGGAAAGCCCCTCAGAGTCATGGCAGACTTCTCAATACAAACCCCTTAGTCAAAGAGAGCTTGGAGCAAAGTATTACAAGTCCTTAAAGAAAATAAATTCCAACCCACATTGATATACCTTGCAAAACTGTCTTTCAGCATTAATGGAGAGATAACAACTTTTATAACAAAGAACAACTGAAAAAATTCATGACCACCAAACCAGTTCTACAGAGGGTTCTGAGATATTCTAGAAAAAAATAACCATGTGCACAATTCCAAGAACATCAATACAAAGAAGGCACCAGATAGGGCAAGCAGTTAAGAGGGTAAAGACAAGGAACCAACAGCAGAAAATAATATGACAAAATCAAGCCAATATACACCAGTTATAGCCATCCATGTAAATGGACTTAATTCAACAATCCAAAGAAATAGACTGGTAGAATGGATCAAGAAACAAAATCCAACAATATGCTACATACAAGAAACACATTTAACTCAAAAAGAAATTCATACATTGAAAGTCAAAGGATGGAAAGCAATACCCCATGTGACAGTAATCCAAAAAAAAACCAGGGATAGCTATTCTATTCACAAACAATGCGAAAGTCAAGGTAAGCCTGATTAAAAGTGCTAAAGAAGGTCACTATATTCTTGTTAAGAGACAAGAAGAGATAACAGTCATAACTATACACGTACCAAGTACAGGAGCACCTGGAGTCTGCACCATTTGCAGACTTCAGGGGAAGACAGCAAGAAGTCAACAAGAAGCTAAGACCTCCTGTGAGTTGGCATCATGTGCAGGCTGACTAGGGGAGAGCCAGATGCTAGTCCTCTCTTGTGAGTCTGCACCATTCGTGGACTGCAGGGGAGGAGAGCAAGAAGTCAACAACGAGCTAAGACCTCCTGTGAGTCAGCACCATACTCGGGCTGACTTGGGGAGAGCCAGATGCCAGCCCCTTCTGGCATGCAGGCAGGGAGACAAACAGAGTTAATGTTCCTCCCCATCCCTGTAAGTGACCCGCTGATCTAGAGAAACACAGGCTGTAATGATAACTAATGAGGTAAAATACAATTTAATGCTTGTAGTGTTTAGTGTTTCACTGACTTTGCAGGCCTAAAGCCTGGTAGTCTGATCATCTATTCAGAGAATAACAATATACAATGTAGCATATATGGGGGATCTCCTACTGAAAATGGTGACCACTATTGACTCCCTATTACCTTGTTTTGAAGTCCTGTATAATTCTCTTTGTTTGGTTGGGTTTTATTCTGTTTTATCTTGTTTGGTTTTGTTATATCTGATGGCATGGGTGGCTATTTCAAGGATGGCAAGATATATTGTGGTGGCCATTTTGGATTTGCTATTGTCTTATTTTGGGGTCCTGTATTGTATTCATTGTTTTGTTTTTGTTGGTTATGTTCTGTTTCTGTTTTGTTTGATTTTTCTGTAGCTGAGGGTATGGGCAGCTGTTTTGAAAATGATGGGAGGCATTGTGGTGACCATTGTTGATTTCCTATTGCCTTGTTTTGGAGTCCTGTGTCACTTACACTGTCTTGTTTTGATTGGCTTTATTTTGTTTTATTTTGATTGGTTTTATTCTCTCTAAAATGAAATTTTAAAAAATAATAAAAAAATACAGGAATACCCAACTATATAAAACAAATATTAATAGACATGAAAACTCAAATAAGCACTAACAAAATTGCAATGGGGGACCTTAATAGCCTACTGTCACAAATAGATAGATCAACTAGACAAAAAATCAAAAATGAAATATCAGAACTGAACCAAACCTGTGAATAAATGGACTTAGTAAATGTCTACAGAGTATTCCACCCCACAATATCAGAATAGATTCTTCTCAGCTGCACATGGGGTGTTCTCCAAAGCAGACCACATACTAGCCCATAGTTATATGCTTAAGTAAATGCAAAAGAATTGAAGTTATTCCATGCATATTATTGGACCATAGTGCAATGAAATTGGAAAGCAAAGCAAAAGAAACCACAAAAACTCCATAAACACATGGAAATTAAAAAACACCTTACTGAACAACCAATGGGTCACAGATGAATTTAAAGAAGAAATTAAATAGTATCCCACAATTAAAAGATAATGCCAATACAACATACTGGAACTTATGGGACACACGGAAAGCAGTCCTACGAAGGAAACTTACAATGGCAAATTCTCATATCAGGAAAGCAGAATGAGTTCAAATCAATAAACTAATGCTGGATCTCAAACTTCTAGAAAAAAAAAAGAACAAGTCAAGTCCAAAGCTCATACAAAGGAAGAAATTATAAAGATAAGAGCATAAATTAATGTAATTGAGACTAAGAAAACAATACAAAAAATCAATGAATCAAAGAGTTTATTCTTTTGGCTCAGTGGCTTAAGCACCTGCCTGGCAGGCACAAGGTTGTGAGTTCAATCCCTGGTGCCACACACAAAAAAAGAGTTTATTCTTTGAAAGATTAAATAAAAATGATACATCCTTAGCCAATTTTATCAAAAGAGGGAAGAAATGATTCAATTTTATGAATTAGGAATGGAAAGGGTGAAATCACAATAGATCTTGCAGAAATCCAGAAGAGCATCAATATCTACTTCAAGCACCTTTATTCCACTAAGATAGGAAACACAGAAGAAATGGACAGATTACTAGATACATATGAACTGCCCAAGATGAATCAAGAAGATTTAAAAATTCTAAATAGACCAATATCAGTCAATGAAATTGAAAATGTAATAAAAAATCTACCAACAAAGAAAAGCCCAGGTCCTATGGATTCACTGCTGAATACATATTCTATATCTCAGTCTGATAAAAACCTCATTGTGAGTTCGAGATGAGCCTGGGCTACAAAGTGAGTTCAAGGCCAGCCTGAACTGCATAGTGAGACCCTGTCTCAAAAAATAGGGCCAGGGAAGGTGGGACAAGATGGCAGAAAGGTAAACAGCAGGGTAAGCAGCCTCCCTGAAAGATACCGTCCAGATGCTAGAATATAGCAACATGGGGAAGACAAGAAGGAGGGAGGCAGGTCCTCTGGACCCAGGAAGAATCTAAAGTGAGAGTTGAAACCCACAGAAAGAGTGGAAAGAAGCACTAAACAAGGAGGGCGGAGGCTAGCAGTGCCCCTGCCCAGAGCCAGACCCACTCTGTGAAAGGAGTTGCTAGAACCTGGGGACATACAGTCAGAGAGCTGTGGCTGTGGTGGCAACGATGACCCTGGAGGCCTCTGCCCAGAGAGGCAGCATTAGAGGAGAGCGGTGGTGGAGAGGGGGAGCAGACCTGAAGGACTGGACTGGCAGATGGTGAGTGCACAGACCTTGAACCCCCGCAAGGGAGAGCGAGGGACTGGCAGCCATTTTGGGGCCTGAGCCACTCCTGATTGGGCACGGTACCACTCCGACCAAGCCCCAGAGGGTCCCAGTGGGCGACCAGCTCAGTCTGGAGGCCACGGCTCTATGTGCACACTAAGCGTGATAGCAGAAGATTTGCGGATAACCAGCCCAGGTTCCCAGGCTACAGCCCCACCCCTGTACACTGTCCCAGACAGCAGGGAGGTGAGGTGGGCTGGGGAAAGGCAGCAGACAGTGCTGTAACAGCACACCCAGTAGTAAACATCAGATATCCACAATCAGCACTGGCTAGAAGAACCAGTCTAACTTTAAGAAATTACAGACAACGCGAGTAATACCAACATCCCTGGTACACACTTGTCTAGAACAACCCAGGAATATGTCAAGACAAAGAAGCAAAAGGCAGTCTCTGGCCTCCAACCCAAGCAGAACAAACCCAGGAGAAGCAAACACAGAAGAGGTCAGGAGTCCCACAACTAAAGTCTCTGAGGTGATGACAACTAAAGTAAAGAAACAACTTTATGAGGCTATAAAAGAAATTAGAACAGAAATACTAACTCAACTAGAAGAAGAAATGAAAAACATAATAAAAGAATTGCTAGGCATCTCTAAAGGAGACATAAATGAAAAAATGGAGCATAGGAAAATGAGGGAAACTTGGAATGAACAATACAAATAAGATTTAGAATACATGAAACAGATTCAAAGAGAATACCAGGAAATCAAAAACTCCAATCAAAGTTGGCAAAACCACTGGAAGGAAACTAAAGATAGACTTTCAAACCTTGAAGACAGGTTTGCAGCTTGTGATCATGAAAGGAAAGATCTCTTAAAAATAACAAGAAACGTGGAAGCAACAATACAACAGGAGCAAGACAACCCAAAGAAACATAACAAGAATAAAAGGTGTGAGTGAAAAAGCAGGGGTCAATACAAATGAAATTAAAAGACTACTTACAGAAATAATTTCAGAAAACTTCCCAATCATGGGAAAAAGAAGTGACTTTCAGATAAGTGAAGCATATAGAACTCCAGCTAAACGTAATCAAAATATACCTACACCTAGACATATAATAATCAAGATCCCAGAAATTCAACACAAAAACAGAATATTAAAAGCTGTTAGAGAAAAAAAAACAGATCACCTACAAAGGAAAACCCATCAGAATCACAACAGACTTCTCAACACAAACCATCAGGTCAAGAAGAAGTTGGAGTGAAGTATTTCAAGTCCTGAAAGAAAACAACTTCCAACCCAGATTGATGTACCCTGCAAAACTATCTTTCAAAATTAATGGAGAAACAAGATGCTTCCACGGCAAAGAACAACTGAAGGAATTTATGACCACCAAGCCAACCCTACAAATAATACTGAAGGACACTTTAGAGAGAGATAAAAAAAAGACCACAGCTCCAGAAACAGTGGCAGAGGGATATCACCAAGTGGGCCAGACAATTGAATAACTCATCATTGGGATTTGAGTCCAGTATTGTTTTCAATGAGCTGTTTAGTTTGATCTTATTGTATCTTGACCTGCCTAATTTCATTATATATGATGACATAGACAGCTATTTCAAAGGTAACAAAATATATTAGGGTAGGCTTTGTTGATATTTGATCACCTTGTTTTGAAACCCTGTATTGCCTTCATTGTTCTGTTTTGAGTGACTTTAACCTATTTTGGTTCATTTGATTATATTATAACAGATGATATAGGCAACTGCTTAGAAGATAACATGAGGCATTACAGAAATCAACGTTGTATTACTATGTATTGCTTCCATTGTCTTATTTTTTATTGGTTTTATTCTGTACTATTTTGTTTGATTATATTAGGCTCGATGGTATGGGCAGTTATTTTGAAGATAACAAGAGGTATTACAAGGGGAAAGGAGGAAAGAAGAAAGGGAAAAGAAAAAAGACATAGATTTATGTGTGGGTATACATAAGATGGTTAAAATGACTATACTACTAAATGCATTAACTATGGAGAGAGAACAGTTGATACTCATATGATTGGATCAATTTTACATGTCTATATCTGTCATTCTGAGCAATCCCCTTGAAGGTAGCGATATGCAATGTTACAACCTCTGTCAAATTCCAATCATCTCATTTTGTAATCCTATAACGTTACAGTATCGGATTTGTGGTTGTTGTTTGTTAGTACCTTTTGCGTTTTGTTTCTCTTTTCTGTGACCATTGTTTTATTTTTTATTGGTGTTATTCTGAACTATTTTGTTTGATTATATTAGGCCTGATGATATGGGCAGTTATTTTAAAGACAACAAGAGGTATTCTAAGGGGAAAGGAGGAAAGAAAGAAGGGAAAAGGAAAAAGACATAAATTTATAAATAGGTATACATAAGATAGTTAAAATGACTATATTACTAAATGCATTAGCTATTGAAAAACAACAGTTAATACTCATATGATTAGATCAATGCTACATGTCTATATCTGTTAATCTGAACAACCCGTTTGAAGGTAACAGTATGCAATATTACAACTACTGTCAAATTCCAGTCATCTCATTTTGTAAACCTATAATGTCATCGTATCGGATTTGTTGTTGTTGTTTGTTAGTCTCTTTTGCTTTTTGTTTCTCTTTTCTGTGTCCATTTTCTCTTAAATAAAAAGAAATAGGGACAGGGATTTAGCTCAGTGGCATAAGTATCTGCCTGGTAGGCGCGAGGTTGTGAGTTCAGTCCCCGGTACCAAAAAAATAAATAAATAAATAATTTAAGAAATATAAAATTAGGAACAAGACAAGCGTGTCCACCATCATCACACCTATTCAATATCATTCTACAAATATCAGTCAGAGAAATTAGACAAGAAAAAGAAATAAAAGGAGGAGACTTCAGGGAGGGGGGTCCACAAAAAAATAAAAGGAATAACGATAGGAAAGGAAGAAGTTGAATTATCATTATTTGCAGATGACATAATGTTCCACATAGAAGATCCCAAAAACTCCACCAAAAGACTTCTGGAGTTAATAACCAAATTCAGTCATGTAGCTGGATACAAAGGCAACACTCAAAAATCAGTAGCCTTCCTGTACACAAATAACAAACTCACTGAGAGAGAAATTAGGAATCAACATCTTTAAAATAGCATTAAAAATGAACTACCTATGAATGAACCTAACAAAGGAAATAAAAGATCTCTACATTGAAGACTACAGTACTCTGAAAAAGAAGAACAAAGAGGATATCAGAAAATGGAAAGATATCCCTTGCTTTTGGGTAGGAAGAATCAACATAGAGAAAATGACCATACTCCCAAAATTATATACAGATTTAATGTAGTCCCAATCAAAATCAAAGTCAAAATACCATATCTTACAGAATTATAGAAAACAATCCTGAAATTCATTTGGAACCAGAAGATACCTAGAATAGCAAAAACAATTCACAGTCACAAAGGCAAGGCAGGGGGCATCACAATCCCTGACTTAATGTCATCCTACAGAGTTACTCTGATAAAAACAGCATGGTACTGGCAAAGAAATAGACTTGAGAATCAGTGGAAGAGATCAGAAAATGCATAAACAAATCCAAATACACTCAGGCACCATATCTTTGACAAATGAGCCAAACACGTTCACTGGAATAAAAATAACCTCTTTAGTAAATGGTACTGGAAAAACTGGATTTCCACATGCTGAAGACTAAAACAAGGCCCATGTCTATCACCATGTACTAAACTAAAATAAAATGGATTAAAGATCTAAATATTAAAACAGAAACACTAAATCTGTGGAGGATGGGATAGGTAGAACTTTTGAAAATGTAAGTATAGGCAAAGACTTTATGAACAAAACCCCAACCACACAGGAATTATCAAAAAGAATCAATAACTGGGATCTCATCTTATGAAAAAGTTTTGCACAGCAAAAGAAATCACCAAAAATATGAAAAGTCAACTCTGAGGGAAAAAAATTGCCAGCTGTTCCTCAGGCAAAGGACTAATATCTAGAATATATAAAGAACTGAAAAGAATCAGCATTCACCCCCACACACAATTCAAAGACTCAATCCAAAAAAAGGCATCTGAGATGAATAGATCCTCTTCAAATAAAGAAATACAAGCTGCAAATAAATATATGAAAAAATGTTCGACATCACTGATCATTGGAGAGATGCAAATTAAAACAATTCCAAGATTCCACCTCACTCCAAAAACAATGGCTATTATCAAGAAATCAACCAATAACAAATGCTGGTGGGGATGTGGGAAAAACTGAACCCTTCTAAACTGTTGTTGGGACCGCAGACTGGTGTAATCGCTGTGGAAATCAGTATGAAGACTCCTCAAAAAGCTAGGATTAGAGGTGTCACTTGACCCAGTTATTCCCCTTCTGGGTATTTTCCCAAAAGAATTAAAAGCATCATACTACAGCGTTATATGCACATCCATATTTATAACAGCACATTTGTAAAAGTTAAATCTTGGAAACAACTCAAATGCCCATCAACTGATGAATGGATATAAGAGATGTGGGTTTTTTGATACAATGGAGTGTTACTTGGTCATAAAGAAGGACAAATGAGACCTTTCTTGGTAAATGGATGGACCTTGAGACCATACTCTTAAGTGAAATAAATTGGACACACATGTGTAAATATCACATTATCTGTCTGGTGGGAGAAACTGAAAGTGTAAATAAGAACCAAAATGTATAATAGATATTGTGAAACAGGAAGAAATTGTTCAAAAGGAAAGGGGAAGTAGGAAGGTGGGAGGGGGAAAGTAAGGAAGGGAAAAGGAAATAATGAGAAAAGAAGGAAAAAATCGAAATGGAGCTTTGTGAATGGGGAGGGGAAGGAGTTTGAAGGGAGGGGACAGAAGTAGGAAAATAAGAGGAATCAAGATATATCATGCACAGGCACAAATTCCCTAAATTGAATGTGATCATTATGTATACTTAAATTGTACCAATAAACTTATTTTAAAAAGAACACAGTGAAATAACATTTCACATTCACTATAATGGCCATAATTGAGAAAACAAAAAATAAATTCTGGTTAAGATATAAAGAAATTAGAGCCTTCATACATTGCTGGTGGGAATGTGAAATGGTGCAGTCATTGTGTAAAACAATTTGACATCTCCTAAACAGGTTCAGTAGAATTATTGTATGACTTGGCAATTTCATTCTTACGTGCACACCCAGAAGAATTGAAAACAGGTGCTCAAACAAAAACCTACACAAATGATCATATTCACACTATTCACAATAGCCAAAAGGTGAATGTACCCAAATGTCCATCAAAGGTAAATGTACAAGAAAAATGTCACATATCCATATAATGGAATATTATTTAATCATACAAAGAAATTAAACAGTGACACATGTTATAGCATGAACAAACCTTGCAAATGTTACACTGAGTAAAGGAAATCAGCATAAAAGGCTATATGTCATGTCTTAGTTACTTTTTACTTGTTGCTGAGACAAAATACCTGATGCCCAAAATTAGGGAAGGAAAGGTTTATTCTTACAGTTTCTCGGGAGTTTCAGTCCATGCTTAAGTTGGCTCCAATGCAGCATGGCAGGGCAGGGCTGCCTTTCATGGCAGCCTCGAGCAGCAAGGCGCCCTGGAGAGAGAGAGAGAGAGAGAGAGAGAGAGAGAGAGAGGTGGAAGCAGAAGCGAACAAGAGGAAGACCCGCCTTCCCTTACACTGTAAGTCGGCTCCACCCCTGGGTGGGCACAGCACTCACATTGCCAGACAACAAACCAATAACAAACCAATAATTCAGCCCCATCAAAAGTATATGAGGACTTGGGGGTACATAGCATATTACCTGATACATGTCATATGGTTTTATCCATATTAAATACCTAGAATAGACAAATTATAGAGCCAGAGAGACTTGTGGTTGGCAGGCAAAAAGGGACTGGTGACTACTTTGGTGAGTATGGGATTTCTTAGGGGGTAATGAAAATGTTCTGCAATTAGTGGTAATGGTTGTCTAACTCAATAAAGTATTAAATTCCACTGAGTTATACAGTTTAAAATGGTTAGAATAGTGAATTTTGTTATACGAATTGCGTTACCAAATCTGTAGGCTCTTTTTCCTACTCAATACCATTCTTTTTTTTATTCATTTAAGAGAAAAAAAGACACATACAACAAAGACAAAAAGCAAAAGAGACAAACAAATGACTAGAGTAAATGCACAACAGTAACATTGCAGGTTTACAAAACAGGATGATAGAAACTTGACAACGGTTGCAATATTGCATATCATTATCTTTAAAAGGGTTGTTTACATTAACAGATATAGACATGTAAAATTGATCTAATCATATGAGTATTAATTGTTCTTTCTCAATAATGAATACATTCAGCAGTGTGTTCATTTTAGTTATCTTACATATACATATATACAGATTTATATCTTTTCCTTTTCCCTTCCCTCTTTCCCCCTTTTCCCTTCCCAATTACTTTTGCTCTTTGAGCTGTTTTTTACCCTTACATAGTATTTATTATAGATTTTGGATCATATATACTTTTTCAGTTTCTTACACTAGGGAGACAATATGGTATTTACACATGTGGGTTTGATTTATCTCACTTATGAGTATGGTCTCAAGTCGTGTCCATTTACTTATAAAGGTCTCAATGCAATCTTTCTTAATAGCTGAGTAATACTCCATTGTATAAAAACACCACATCTTTTTGTTCATTCTTTGATTGATGGGCATTTGGGTTGTTTCGAAGATCTGGCTATTACAAATTGTGTAGCTATAAACATGGGTGCACAGATATCGCTGTGGTGTGATGTTTTCAATTCTTCTGGGAAAATACCCAGAAGTGAGATAGCTGGGTTGAATGGGATCTCTAATCCTAGCTTCTTGAGGAATCTCCACACTGACTTCCACAGTGGTTACACCAGTCTACACTCCCGCCAACAGTGGAGAAAAGTTCCTTTTTCCCCACAGCCCCTCCAGCATTTGTTGTTGGTTGATTTTTTAATCTTGGCCATTCTTTCTGGAGTGAGATGGAATTTCAGTGTTGTTTTAATGGCCATTCTCCTAAAATTATTATACAGATTTAATGCAATCCCAATCAAAATACCACTTGCCTACCTCACAGAGCTCGAGAAAGCATTCCTGAAATTCATCTGGAACCAGAAAAGACCTAGAATAGCAAAGGCAATTCTGGGTCACAAAGGGAAGGCAGGAGACATCACAATCCCCGACTTGAAACTGTACTACAAAGCCACTGTGATAAAATCAGCATGGTACTGGAATCAAAACAGACCTGAAGATCAATGGAATAGATTAGAAGATACAGCTACAACTACAAACACACTCAGCCACCTCATCTTTGACAAAGGGGCCAAACATGTACATTGGAAGAAAGATAGCCTCTTTAACAAATGGTGCTGGAAAAACTGGCTTTCTATATGCCGTAAACTAAAACTAGATCCATGCCTATCACCATGCACTAAAATAAAGTCAAAATGGATCAAAGATCTGAATCCTAAAACAGAGACACTAAACTTACTAGAAGACAGAGTAGGTAAAAATCCTGATGACATAGGAGTAGGCAGAGAGTTCATGAACAAAAATCAAATTGCACGGGAAACACTTTCCAGAATCAACAACTGGGATCTCATCTTACTAAAAAGTTTTTGCATGTCAAAGGAAATCTCCAACAGAGTGAAAAGAAAACCCACAAATTGGGAAAATATCTTAGCCAATTGTCCATCAGACAAAGGACTTCTATATAAAATATATAAAGAATTAAAAGAAATCAGGCCCCTAAAATTCGAGGACCCAATTCAAAAATGGGCATCTGAGATGAATACACACTTCTCAGAGAAAGAAATACAAATGGCAAATAAATATATGAAAAAATGTTCAACATCAATGGTCATTCGGGAAATGCAAATTAAAACTCAATACCATTCACAGATACAATTCTGACAGCAAGCAAAAAATCCTATCTGGGGCTATGGAAAGGGTGAGGGGGGCTCTGAAGGGACCTGGTGACCATCAGCCCTGGGATTTGCATTTTTACGAGGTCTGGGTTATGAGGATTATGGTTTACATGCTATCATCAGAGGCTTTCCTGGGGAAGGGAGGAGGTTTCCAGGGATCAGAGTATCACCTCTTTCTACCCTAATTTGGACATAGTTGGATATGCTGTGGCCCCGGTGGCTGTGTTTTTCATTATCATAGTATAATTATTATGAGTCCAAGTTCATCTGGAGTGTCAGGATGGCTCCCAAACCACATCAAGCTGATCTGGAATCTCCGCATCCTCTGGTGGTTCGGCAAATGTGGTAACTTGGTGGTTGGCATCTGGGAGCCTGTGGTCCTCAGCATCCAGGCTTCAATGTTTTTGTCAGTTTATTTATTTTTTTATGGTGCTTGAGAAGAACACAAGGCCTTGTATATGCTAGACAAGCACTCTACCACAGGGCCACAGCCACAGCCCTCCAGACTTCAACTTTCACAGAAAAGTGGCATCTGTAAGCAAATAAAGCTAAAGGATAACAGGCTATCAGTAATTTCAAGGTTCCGTGTGTGATGGTTCTCTCTCAATAAAAAAGAACTACTTACTGATGCATTCAGTATCTTTGATGAAACTCAAAAGCATTATTCTAAGTAAAAGAAGCTGTATCCCAAGGCTGCCTAACTACACCATAATTCCATTTATATGATATTCTTTTTTAAGGCAAACTGTAAGAATAGAGAACAAATCCGAGGTTTCCAAGAGTTGGGGTTGGAACATAAAGGATAGCAGGAAGGAGTTTGGGGGAGTGATAGGTTACAGGTTTTTCCTCATGGAGGAGCTCCCTTTGGCGCTGGACAGCACCTCCCTGCATTCTTCTAGCAAACCCACAAGTCAAACCTCCCACTTTTTGTGCACGTGCAAAGGTTCATCCAATCAGATGTCAGTACGTCATTCCGCCTGCCCCTTAATCCCGCCCTCTGTCAATTCCAAATGAAGCTGCAGTTTTTTTCCCGAACCTTCCACAGGGTGCCTGCCTCTCTTCAGCTGCCCTCCCGTGCCTTCAACAAAAGCCTCTTTTCTTTCTTTCTGTTTTTTTTCTCCTCTCCTTTCTCACGCGCCAGAGAACCAAATAGGTTGTTGTATATCCTGATTGTGTTAGTTGTTACAACTATCTATGCACTAAATTTTAAACAGAAATTGTATTAACCATGACCCTTTTTTTGTATTCTGATGCTTATAGCAGGTTGCTGACCCTGAAGGGACAACCCTGGCCCATCTAAGGGTTGGTCAGTTCAAGAGACAGTAAACAGTTCTTTAAAGAGGAAAGTCCTTTCAAAGCAAACCCACCAAGCCACAGCATCAGGTACTCACAAGCTGGGCCAACACCCACCTACCTAACACTATGCCCCCAGGTAGCAGACATTTGGAGACAGCCTATTGCCTCAGAGCCACTTGGAATCATTCAAGTGAGCCAAAATTAACCTTGCTTACCTTACCTCACCCATTCATTCCTGTCGAAACCACAATAAGGAAGGATCTCGCTCACAATGCCTTCTCCCTCTTCCTCCTGACTAACCCTGGTATGCCCCTCCTCTTAGAATCTATGAGTGACAAACTGTCTTTTCAGTAGTAGCCATCCTAAATATAATAAAAACTTTATTAAGATGAACACACAAAATTTATCTGGAATCACCAAGACATTTCAAAAGAAGAGTAAGGGTTTGCTGCACCAAATATAGGAGTTATTCTGAAACCATGGTATTTAATATAGATTGGTACTGGAGAGTAGGTGCCATTCCTAAGGGGGCCAACTTCAGTGCCAATGAAATCACAGGCTTTTCCTACACTTCGAGGAGGTAATAAAGATGAGTGAGCAGAGTGGCCTCGTGAGGGTACGTGGGAACTATAGTGGGTTTGGGAAACTCCACCCAGAGGATCTTCCTCCTCCTGTTGGGGTGGGTGCCCTGACAACTGGGGCAGCAGCCATGTCTGACCATGAAGTGACAGCAAACCTCATAGGTCATAGATCCAATCCTTCTGGCCCATGTACCCCCCTTTGCCCTTCCTTTCTTCTTTCCAGTTATGTTTTGACTTTTTGATCCCTCAAACTTCAAGTGTTGTGAACGTGAACCCCAAATACATATGTTGGTGTTTTATGGAGGAGGGGCCTTTGGGAAATGATAGGGAGAGATGAAGTCATTGGGGGAGACAGACCCCAGCTGGCACGCTATGCCATCTCACCACATGACACCACCCAACATTTGCTGATGCAGCATGAAGGCTCTGGCCAGATGCCAGCATCATGATCTTGAACTTGTCAGCCAACAAAGCTGTAAACCAAATTAAAAAAATTCTTTATGAATTGTAATATATTAAGTATTTTGTTACAGAAAACAAAGTGACTCGTTTTTTTCACTTAAGGGAGGTTCACATTATATATTTTGTTCTATAGCTTACTTTTTTCATCTAACAATACCTCATAGACATCTCTCTACATCAATAGGTATAGACTAATCACATCTTCTTCATGGCTGTCTGGTATTCCACGCTGTGCAATCATATTACCTTATTTAACCAAGTCCCTTCTTGGGGCTTCTATCTAATACACAAATGTGGAGATCTTGACATTTACACACTATAACTCAGATACACAGAATTATAATTTTTTAATCCATAAATGGATGAAATTATTATCAGGAACCATTTCTTTATTTCCAGAGATAATGTGAACAATCTTATGTCCACACTTTGTTCAACCATTTCTAGACTAAATCGCAGCCCCTGTTAGGCTGACTCAGACTCCTTTTGGTAAACACTTGCTCTGTCAAGGTTTTACCCTACCCTGCATTGTCTCCCTCTCTCCCTGAAAGTTATCTAAATCCGGATATTGTAGAATCTCCCTGAAGTTTACTCTCTAGCCTCAGCACCATGCAAGGTTTCAGAGCACACTCTTCCTGGCAAGCCCCTAAGCAAACAACTACACTCTGAGATACCTACAATGCCCATGTCTGCTCTGTCCCTTCCTGGGCTGATATCCAAGCACTCGGGACACTGAATCGCTTTGAGGATGCAAGCCTCATGTGATTCCTACTCAGTTCCTGTCTTGCTCCCTTCTTCCTGTCTGCCTACGACATGCACACCATTCTCAGAGGAAACTGTTTACATGCCATGACTGCATCCTTCCCTGCTTTGTGGTTTCATTTTATAAACCCTGTAATCTGAATTTTCCAAGCTCAGCATCTTCCAAAGTTAAAACCAAAATGATCTCTTGTCTAGCACCACCTAGCAAGTGCAAATAAAAAGCAATCAGATTTTTGGAACACTTTCTCTGCTCTGTGCCTTAAAACATTTAATCTGAAATTCATAGCTGAGCCTTTACTTTCTGAAATCCTCCTCTCCCTCCTACAGCAGGCTACTCTGGTCATGAACATGTCATGGTAACTCCAGGATTGCCAGAATGCAAAGGGACAAAGACTTCACATTGTCACATTTGCTGAATTCACTTGGCTTGTGGATAGAGGGAAAAATAAAGGGTAGTAGACATTTTGCAATCTACCATACCAATGAAAAAGAAAAAATGTAATAATAAAAATGCTTGATTGATCCCTGAAAGATAATAAAGGAATCAACAAAAAGGTAGAACAAATAGAAAACAAATAAGTGATAGGCATAAACCTAAATACATCAGTAATTATATTAAATATAAATGAGATGATATCAAAGACTGTTGGTCTTCTCTAGTTTTTTTTAAACCTACATTATTCTGTTTATAGGAGACATATTTTAAATGCAAGGAAGACCCACAGTCAGTTTCACTATCTAAATATCTGATTTTTTTTTTGCAATGTTGAGGGTTGAACCAAGGACCTCACACAGACCAGAAAAGCACTCTACTACTGAGTTAACACTGACACCTCCAAATATTTGAATATTATCCAATGCAATTGATATGCTAGGAACAATTTACACATAATGGGAAATTTGTACTTGTTAATCCATGATTTCATTTGCAAGAAACATTAAGGGAATGCAAAATCACCAAATGGCTGATTTGTGCCGTGTATAAACAGTACAGGAAGCATACACATTTCCAAAATTTTCTAGTCACCTGATTCACTGTGTACCATGAACCACATTCATTCACATTTGGTGTGACAACTGATTTCCATCTGCTTTCAAAAAATTTCCCTTTCACCACTTCACTGATAAGCAACAATCCTTCCAAGCTGCATTTCAACAAAGAAGCTTGAGTTTTTGTTTAGGGTAAAATGTCATGTACAGATATTCCTTGCTTAACAGCTGTTTGGACTCACAACACAGGCACCTTGTTCAGACTTACAATCCACTAGTCAGACCACATTCAGAACATGAGCAGTGGTTCAGCCTTATGGTGGCTTCTTCTAAAGTAAACACTGTATTAAATTACAGTAAATACTGTAATTTTTGCTCATTGTTCTGTACAGTACTGTTGTTTTATGTTCTCTTATATGTTACAGCACTGCATGTAAGATTTATGTAAACAAAAGCAAAGTCATCGAGTTGGAATTTCCTTTGACAATTTCTTTGTTCTGAATACGTAATTACATACTATATATGATTCCTCATTTAGGGATCAATCTGTGTATCGACCTAGTTATGGGAACAGAACTTGTTAAATGCAGAATGTCTGAATATTGTAGTGTTTAACCTGTATAAAACCTGTACAGATTTGGTTATAGATTTTTTGGAATATAATTCAGATGGCGTATCTTTTTTGTTTGTTTGTTTGTTTGTTTTAACTTTCTTGAGACAGAGTCTCTCAGTATGCAATCCAGGCTGGTCTCAAATTCACACAAATCCTCTTGCCTGAGCCTCCCAAGTACTGGGATTACAAGTGTGAAGAGACAACCTACAGAATGTGAAAAAGAATGCCAGATATTCCTCAGACAGATGACTAACATCTAGAATATATAAAGGACTCAAAAAAACTAGACTACACAAAATAAAGACGCAGTGAAAAATGGCCAACTGACATGAATAGACACTTCTCAAAAGTATAAATGGTCAATAAATACATGAAAGAATGTTCAAAATCACTAGCCATTAGAAAAATGCAAATTAAAACAATACTGAGATACTGTCTTACTCCAGAAACAATGGCTATCATCAATAAATCACATAATAATATGCTTTGGGGGAAAACAGCAGAATGGTGAGTGTTAACAACTGTCTCTCCAAGATTCAGAATCGAGACACTGGAAAATAACAACTCTGGGAAGACAGTAAGAGACAAGTAGGTCCCCAGGAACCAGGAAGGATCTAACAGGCAATTTAAAACCTACAGAGAAGCTGAAGCACTAGAACACAACAGAAGGGAAGAGACAATCTGCACTCCTATGTTGTGGATCATGGCGCAGGAAGAAGAAACTTGCTGAGACAAAGCGAAAGCTGGAGCTCCAGAGGACTTTGGGGAGAAATTTGTGGCCGCATGGACTGGCAGGTGCTGAGCTGCAAGGACAGTGAGTGATTCTGCTCCAACATGAGTCCTGCAACAGGCAATGGCTGGTGTGACTCTAGTTCACACACCTGACATATCCATAGGGAGAGTGCCTGGCCAAATGCCATTCCAGGGAAGGGTTGACTGTTTAAACCCAGGACTCAGAGTAGCCTTGGGAATGCTTCACTCCAGGGTTTCCAGTGTTAGGTTTTAGATAACCACAGAGATAGCCACAGCTAGGGAACAAGTTGGAAAGAGACCCCCTAAGGCAGTGGTGGCAACTTATATTATTGGCACCCATGTTATTTATTAATTGCAGTGTTGGCACTTTGTGATAAATAAGTGGATTTTGGGTTGCATTTTGGCCCTCGGTCTCTAAAAGGTTTGCCATCACTGCCCTAAGGAGTTTGAGCTAAAAAATACAGACCTACCCCCACTGCCAGAGGCCAGGTCCAGCAAGAATTGCTCTGAATTTGCAAGTCACAGCAATGGCATCCCACACTACTCCTAGTGCCTGCTGATTCCTGCATCTAGCATAGACCTGGGGTCTGACTGCCTTCTTTATCTACTACCATAAATAGGGACGTGTCTTGATCCAGACACTGTCCTGAAATTGTAGATCCTGGAAGCGAACCACACATTCAAACTCACACAGAAATTTACTGTTGTTGATGTTGTTAGCATGTATGTTTTCTTTTTTGTAGCTTTTTTTTTTTTTCTTTGCTTTCCTCCATCTTCTTCCCCAGTGTATTAGGACTTGATGAATTTTCCTTTTTCCTTGCTTTTTATTTGTTTTTCTTACTACTTTTTCTCTTTCTTCTTTCTTTTTTTCTCTTCTCCCTTTTAACCTTTCTCTATTTTTTTCTCTTCTTTTTACTCCACATGTAATTTCTTTTACATTCTCTTTTTTTGTCTTCTATTTCTCATCAGTTTTCCTCTGTTAACTTTACCTAATCCTATAAATATCCTTCTGCTGGGGACCTGGCCAAGATCCCTGACTGCCTGTATGAGGTATATGCTAAAGTATGAAATAAAAGGGACAAGTTTAGTAATGCATGAAAGGGAACTGGGAGGTCAGTGCTTCAGGATGGGCAAAGACAAAGACTCTCGAAGCTCATCATTATTTATTGAGCACATACACACATTTTCAGAGGCGGTAGTGTATTTTTCCTGGAACAGGCTGGCAATTGCTGTGAGCTAGTAAAAAGAACAAAGCATTCTTGCAAAGATGAGACAAGGGTCAATAAGGAAACTGTTTTTTTCCCCAAGCAAAACTTTTATACTATCACTACTAGATTACTTTAAAATCCTAGTCATCCTCAGCAGGTCTTATCTTGCCTTGTGAGTGCCACAGCATCATGAGCCAGAGGGCTTCTACTGTGGCCAGGGGAAAGTGGTGAGAGTTTCTACATTCCAAGTCAGCTTTCAGGCAAGACAAGGATAGTCTCAGTCAATCTCTCAATTCAGTTTATAATTTGAATATAATTCTAAAAATAATAGCCAATTAGAAATAAAGAGAATATGAATACAAAAGAAGTTAAATTATCACTATCTGCAAATGAAATGATCTTCTCTATAGAAGACCCCAAAAACTCTACCAAAAGATCCCTAGAATTAATAAAATTTAAGCTGGGCATGGTGGCCTGTAATCCCAGCACTTTGGAGGCTGAAGCAAGAAGATTGCCCTGATTTTGAGGCCAGGCTAGGCTACATAGGCAAGTTTGAGGTCAGCCTGAACCACATAGGAAGACTGTCTCAAAAAAATAAAAACAAAAGCAAAAACAAAAACAAAAACAAAACAGCAGCAATGAAATTCAGTAGCACAGCATGATGCAAAATTAGTACTCAAAAATCAATAACATTTCTTTGCACCAATAAATTCATCAAGAAAGTTATTAGGGAAACAATACCTGTCACGATAGTATCAAGAAAAGTGAGATAGTTAGGATGTAACCTAACCAAGGAAGTGGAAGACCTCTACAGTAAAAACTGTACCACTCTGAAAAGGGAGATTAAAGACAACATCAAAATAATCATAATTCCAAAACTGTTAAACAGATTTAATGAAATCCCCATCAAAATACACACCTTATAGAACTAGAACTAGCACACCTTATAGAACTAGAAAAAGCAATCTAAAATTCATATAGAATCAGAAGAGATCTGGAAAAGCAAAATTAATGCTAGGCAACAGTAGCAAGGCAGGGGGCATCCCAATCCTGAAACTCGGGTTATACTACAAAGCTACAGTGATAAATTCAGCATGGTATTGGGGAAAAAAAGACTTGCACATCAGTGAAACAGAATAGAGGATGCAAAATAACTCCAGGTGAACTCAGTTACCTTAACTTTTACAAAGAAGTCAAATCCTTTCACCGGAGGAAAGACAACTTCTTTAACAAATGGTGCTGGTAAAACTGGCTCCACATTCCAAAGACTGAACCTAAACCCACATCTCTCATCATGCATTAAACTAAAATCAAAAGGGTTCAAAGATCTAAACATTAAAACAGAAACAATCTTCTGGAAGACAAAAATAGATAAAACTCTCAAAGACACAAACATGGGCAAAGTCTTTCTGAACAAATAGTACCAAGAATCAACAAATAGGATCACATCAAATTAAAAAGTTTCTATACAGCAAAGGAAACTATCAATAGAGGAAAGAGACAACTTACAGAATGGAAAAATATATATATATAGCCAGCTACTACTTAGACAAGACTACCACCTAGAATATGCAAAGAACTCAAAACAATTAGATCCCCACCAATTTAAAGACCCAGCCAAAACATATGCCTCTGAAGTGAATAGACACTTCTTAAACAAAGAAATACAAATGGCCAATAAATACTTGAAAAAATATTCAACATCACTGGCTGTTAATGGTTTTTGTCTAGATGGTCCTGCAAAGCTTTATGCTGTCATAGAACTTTTTCAGCGGTGGCTGAGTCTAGAATATGTGATGCTGGGATTAAGGGTGTGTGTTTTGTAAATTAGTCCACTGATTGATTTTCAGGTTCTAGCTAAGATTAAGGATGTGAGTGCCACACCTACCCTATGGCGGGTAGCCTGCATGCAACATAAGGGACAGAAAGAGTGTGGTCTTTCTCCCTTGTTGCTTTTGTTTTCTTGTGGCCTTCATGAACAGTTCTCCTCCCCTGAGCCAACCTGCCTTGGAGCCAGCTGACTACAGACTGAAATCTCTACAAACTGTAAGCAAAATAAATGTTTCCCCCTTTAACTTTGGGCATCAGCATCAAGAAAAGTAACTAAGACACTGGCTAATCAAGAAATGTAAATTAAAATAACACTGAGATCACATCTCACTCCAGAAAGAGTCGCTATCTTCAAGAACTCAATAATGCTGGAAAGACTGCAGGGTAAAAGGAACTCTTCATCATTATTGGTGGGCATGTAAACTGCTATGGAAATTAATATAGACAGTATAGTATAAATTTCACTATGGAAATAGTATAGATATTCTTTAAAACCTTAAAATAGAACACTATCCCCTTGTAGATATCTTCCCAAAAGAGTTAAAGACATTACATTACAGTTACCAATGTATATAGCAGCACTCTACATAATAGTTAAATTTTGGGAGCAACTGATATGTTCATCAATGAACGAATAAAGAAAATGTGTTTGTGCACAATGAAGTACTAGTCTTTCACAACTAAAAATGTTAATAATACTGCATGAGGAACCACCCAGAGACTCAAACTGTGGAGAAGATCAGATTTTATTCCTCTGCCTTTAGGCAGGCTGACACCAGAGTGAGTATCAGCAGCTATCTGGAGGGAAACAGAGTATACATAGGTTTTCAGGTTGGGGGCGCAGTTTTTAAGGATCTTAAAGAATCTGGATGGAATGTTTGAAGTCAAAAATGGCAGAGGCAATCAACCCAGGTGTGTAGATGGAACCAGTGCCGAGAAGATTTTAAGTCCAGTCCTGAGTATCTTTATTGCCCTCACTTCTTGTTTGCAGAACACAAACCACTGCCACTAAGGGAGAGCCCACTGTTTATACTAGGCAGCCCAAGTCTCCCTCAGGTCACTCTCAGACCAGCCCGGACAAAATATAAACTTGAGTCATTTGAAGGAAAATGGGTGCACCTTTATTAGATGTAATAAATCAGACTCAGGAGTTTAAATATCACGTTTTTTCTTATATAAGAAACTAACACAGGGGCAGGGGAAGTAATACGGAAGGTAGATAAATAGGAAGTAGGGAGATCATTTTGAAATGAATGAGGAAATGAGACAGGAAAAGAAGGAAAGAGGCTAGGAAAAATGAATTGAATGGAAATAAATAACAAAAATAGATCTTTTGTAAATGAGAAGGGGACCAAAAGTTGGAAAGAACAGGGAGGAAAGAGAGAAGAAATAAAGAAAGAAACAAGACCGGGCATAGTGGTGCAGTGGCATATGCCTGTAAATTCCAGCACTTGGAAGGCTGAAGAAGGAGGATCATTGCAAGTTCAAGACCAGCCTGGGCTGCACAGTGAGAATCTGTCTCAAAAAGACAAAGAAAGAAAGAAAGAAAATGTAAAAAGAAAGAAACAAGAAAAAAGAAGTATTGTGTCCAACTTTCCACAATGAGTACAATCATTATGTATTGCAAACATGTACTAATAAAAAGTAAATTTAAAAACCCCTGTAATATTAAACACATTTTCAAAAATTCTAAACATGTTGTGAAAGTGTTTTGTCTATTTTGATGCCATGACAGTTTATCTTTTTTTTGCATATTCAGTCTTCAGGCTAAACATAATATCGCCTTACAGTGTATTTGTTAATAAATTTGTTTTTTCTTGACAATATTATTTTAAAACAAGTTATATATAGCACTACACTAAATGCAAAAAGTGACAGCATTGTGTCGATGAAGGTGCGGAACACTGGGAACTATTTGCACTACTACGAAAGTGCAAAATGGCACAGATAATTTGAAAAACTAGATGGTACTGTCAAAATTGAAAACAAACATACCCAGCAATCCAGAAGAGGAATGGGGTGAGAGTATGCCATGATGCCAAGAAATATTTACAAGAGTTCCTAGGAGCAAAAGTCATAAACTTAACAGTTCAAACTTCCATCACAAGTAGATGGATAAATAAACTGTGTGTTGAACAGTGGAAAACTATGCAGCTATGAAAACGAATAAGGTATAGCTTTTCACAGCGATGTATAGATAAATCTCACAAATGATGATAAGTAAAAGAATACATATGGTGCCAGGGATGCAGCTCAGCAGCACAGTGCCTGCCTGGCAAGTACAAGGCCCTGAGTTAGATTCCCTGTAGCAAAAAACAAAACAAAAAGAATACATGTGGTATGAAGCCATTTAAATAAGGTTAAAATACACGCAAAACATACATTTGGGTGACAAAATAATAAAGCAGGAATAAAGCAGGTACTGAAAAGCATTGGGGGATATGATTAATCCTTGTAAGGGAAATGGGGAGATTTCCGGAATGCTAGCTAGTGCCATTCTCCATTCCTGGTAAGCATTTGCTTTAAAATTTAATGCATATTACATTGATATATACTTTTTGTTTCATCTTAAGCTTGTTCTTTTTTTATTGTAAAACTAAAAACTGAAGAAAATCACTATGTGGCTGAAAAGGAATATGACTTCACTTTCAATTCCTTTGCCTAGATTGTCCATTATTTGTTAAGTTGCCTAAACTCTCCCCACTGATTCCGAGTCCCACTTCATAACATATTCAGTTGCTGCTTCACTTGAGAGAGTTGGAAACTGCTGCCATCAACAGGCTAGTCTTGTTTTTTGGCAGGGATGAGCGGACTGGGGGAGGCGGAAGAGTGTGAATGGGGTAAATAAAAGCAGGAGAAGTTCAAATTGTCATCGGCATGGGATTTATTTTTACATAGGAAATTCCCGCGACAGAACTTAAGAGAGAAAGGAAGTCAGTGTGGGGATTCGCCACGTTAGAAAGTCATGCGCCGTCTTGTAGAAGCTCCAGCAGTGCGCCAGCGCGAGGCTCCCGCGAGTCGGGCAGAGGGGCGGTCGGCGGGGCGCGGTCACCAGGGCTGCCGGCCGCAGAGCGGACTCCGTGACACCGCACAAAGCCGTCCACTCCAGACCCGCGTTCACCCTGCACAGAAGTTACAGCGCCCCGTCCACCCTACCCCGCGTTCTTCGGCTCAGGAGGCCGCGCACCTGCCTCGGGGAGGCGCCGCCCAGCGGCCTGGGCCGGAGCCTCCGGCAGGCACCCTTCCCCTGCCGCGCTCGGGGCGGGACCGGACGGCACCCGGGGCGGGCCCAGGCGACCCCGAAGCCTCCGGCCCCGCCCACCGGCCGACCGAGCGCTCACTCAGCCCCTCCGCGGCCGCGCACGTCGGACCTGCGCCCAGCGGCTGGAGATGCAGCGGGGCACCGCGCTGTGCCTGCGCCTGGGGCTCTACCTCGGACTTCTGCACGGTGAGCCGGGCCGGGCCGGGCCGAGCCGAGCCGGGTCGAGCTAGCGGGCGGGGCGAGCGTCTGGGGTTCGGG
The DNA here is from genome assembly GCA_004363535.1 of Dasyprocta punctata. NCBI lineage: Eukaryota > Metazoa > Chordata > Mammalia > Rodentia > Dasyproctidae > Dasyprocta > Dasyprocta punctata. The sequence continues at coordinate 130,002 of RJWM01001485.1, read as the reverse complement.
GTCCACACCGACCGGATGGGGCTCGCGGGCATCGCGACTGGGACCGTGTGCGCGCTGACCTCGCCCACCCGGCGACTCTGCCTCCCCGAACGGGGAGTCGGGCTGCGTCCCTAGCCCGATTGCTCGGCGGCGGCGGCGGCGGGGTCCCGGGGAGGCGCCCCGCTCCCCGCCCGACCCCTGGAGGGGGCCTCGGAGAGTCCCAGGTTACGCTCGGCGCCGGGTACCCTTTCCCACCCCTGGCGGGCGCCGTCGGAGCGAAGGGCGCAGGCGCAGGTTGGAATTGAGGACCCCGCGCGCTGGTGAGCTACTTGAGTAGCAGAAGTGGGGAAGACCGGGATTCCCCAGATCTGGGGACAGGAGCCTTGAAGGCCAATCGAGCAGCCCGGACTAGAGAAGGGACCAGCCACGAAAGAGTCCTGGGCACAGAACTGGCAGGTGTAGGTTGCTTTAGGAGCTGCTGGGGTGGGGAGCTGAGGGTCCGGTGTGTGGCGAGTGTGTGGAGAGGGGTGGATGAAGAGGTTGGGGAGAACTCATTGGGGTGAAAAGAGGATGAGCCGCGAGTCTACAAAAGATGGTGTCCCTGGAAACCACGGAGTGGAGGGAGCATCGTGGACTTCCAGCTGTTCGCCAGAGGAGTGCAGGGAGGCCCAAAACAGAGGTGGAGGCTTTGGTACTTTCTATACTACCGAAATGGAATGCTGGTCTTACGTACTTCATCTCTTTTAATTCTCCCAGTGAGCAAGAGACCCATTTTACACGTGGGGAAGCTGAGCACAAGGCCAGCTGTAACTCTCCAAGGCCCTCGGGATGTCCCCGGAGGAAGAGGGGAAGAGCTGCCGGCTCCCTGCGGGACGCATGGGGAGGATGACTGTCCCGGCCTGCGCAGGGTGCTTTTTCTTGACTGTTTCTTGCTCCCCGTGCCTAGACCAGGGTCGGGATCTCACAGGAGCTCTGTTCTGAATAGGGAGGCGATGGGACCCTGACTGGACAGCAGAGGTACGGAAGGAAAGCTCTTCCCCCAAATACACCTTGAGGAATATCTGCCAGGGCAGTGAGACACAGTGTCTGAGGCACAGGAGAGGTTGGCTGGGCAGCAGGAGAGCAGGGGAAGCAGAGGCCTACCAGATGTTTGGGGGAAGAAGCCAGGGAGATGAGGACATTCTGCGGTTGTGAGACCCAGGAGGTGGAGGGGCGCCTTCCCTGGGCGAGTACTGGCGACTCCCTAGACCCGGCTGTGAGGGAGAGGAAAGGGTGTCAGCTGCAGGGTGGTGTCCCAGACCGGCCCTGTGTGTGACTCACTGGTGAGGCAGTAAAGAGACCATTTCTCCCTGAGTCCTGCACCTGTCCCTCACCCCAAACTGCTGGGCTGAGATGGGCCAGGAGCCTCCAGGCCAGAGCGGGAGCATAAAGCTCTAAGTGTAGTCAGGCATCCAGGAAGCCAGAGTGGGAAAAGGGCAAGAAGACTGCGGACCCTAAAGCTAACCCTTTGACTTTGTCCTGGCCTGCCCATAAGTCTTCACAGTGAAGCCTGGGCCCCTCCTTTCCCCTCACTGCACCTCAGTTTCCCCCCTCTTGCCAAGTGGCAGACTAGCAAACGTTGACCATGCTGGACTTCAAGGCATGACATCTGGTCCAGCTCCAGTGTACATCCCCATGGAGTTGGTAGATGGCAGCCCTACCAGGCTTCATCTCTTGAGACTTAACCTAGAAGGAGGCTCTTTTTGCCTCGAGACAGTGGGCAGCCAGCCTAGGGATACAGAGGGCAATTCAGAGACTTCTGGATGCTTGAGCTGGGCTGGCCTGGCCTGAGCACACACGTCTTTGCCATGGTCTGGGTCACATGGCAGGATGTGGGGGCTGAGCCCACCTTACTCGGTGCCTGTGAACTTGCTGCCCTGGCTCAGTCCTCTGGTACCCAAATTCAGGTGATGCCCCTCTGCTACCATGCTTAGGTACAGAGCCAGTGTGGTGCCAGTGGCTCTGCTCCTTCTCCAGAGCACAGTGCCCACCTAGCCAGGCCCCTGACCAAGTATAACAAGTGACCTGTCTGGTGTGCTCCCAGGAAGGGGGCTAATCCCATAACCATCGTGCCCACTCAACGTGGCCGAGGAAGGATTTGGCCCTGGCCCCACTTCGCAGGAGCTTCCTGAGTGCCACACTGTCAGGGACCCACGCAATGTATCAGATGTCTGTAGCCCAGGGATGAAGTGCTCAGGGGACCCAGTGAAGCCCGGATGGTGACAGGAAGGCAGCATCACTTTCCAGCAAGGGGCTGCCTGGACAGGTCTGGAAAAGGACTTCCAAGTAGGGCAGGGAACTCTTCAAACATCCAGAGACAGGAAAGTCTAGACAAGTGGGACAAGTGAGCAGTCAGACGAGGATAAAGCCTAAGATGGGGATGACAAACAGGAGAGGGTGATGGGCAAACAGCAAGGAGACGCTGTCCAGGTGAGGCAGGAAGTCAGAGACACTGCTAATAATCGGGAATGGTGTCTGGCTTAAGCTCTCTAGGTGGAAAATGAGACTGTTTATCAGATGCAGATGGGGAAGCAAATGTGGAGAAACATGGCCCCAAGGTGGGGGTGTCCATGGATTCTCCAGGAGCCCCCAGTTGATGCAGAGGGGTCAGGTATGGATAGAGGAAAGGGAGCACTTGTGTGTGAGGAGACAGAGGGGAATGAAGGAACCCAGAGCCATTAAGTGGGATCTTAACATGAGGGGAATTTCCTCCCTCTGTCTACTTTCCACTCCTCATGCTGTTTGATGATTTTGCTCCACTGGTCAGGTCTTCCTCCACCAGGGCCGGCCTGTGTGCCACATTCTTTGGAGAGGCCCTGAGAATGGAGGGTGGACAGGGAGAGGAGTCCAAGCAACCTCTCATGCTCCCTAGACCAGCCTCTGTAGAGGAGTCGCGACATATCCTGCTGGAGCCAGGGATCGCTGAGTTTTAAACCTTTTCAGACACGGGCTTCCTCTGGGATCTCAGTTTTCCGGTCATGCCTAGGGGACAAGTCTGAGAGCAGGAAGGTGCAGGCATTCATTGCTGGAGGCAGCCGGGGTGCTGGGCCTGCCCTGGTGGGGCTGACAGTGGGCACATCCCTCTAGCCAGACTCCTGCACCTGTGTCCCACTCACCCACTTACCAGCCTGCCAGGCAGGCGCAGGGCTGGGTGGCACTGGGGAGCCCCCGCCACGTGGCCCGCAAGGTCAGCAGGGGTTCATGGGAAAGGACTTGTCGGCCACAGAAGAGGACATCCTGCCTGTATTTCCCTCTTCCTGCGGCAGGAGCCAGTGTCCCTGATTTAGCAGCGCTGGGGAGCCACCTCTGAACCAGCTGTGCTGTCTGATAACAGCTCATCCTGTGGCTGGGGAGCAGAGACCTGACCCCGGAGAGGATGGGGCAACTGCAGGGCACTGCTGGCATCCCATGGCTGTCCTGCATCAGGTGCTTGGCACTTGCCAGGGCCTTTCCACCCCACACACACACATGTACACAGGCAGTCTCTCCCGTACTCAGCCACACCCCCGTGCCTGACTGCCAGCATCTGCCTGGTGCCTCCAAGGGCCACTCTGAAACACAGACCTTATCCATCAGTGCCCCCCAAAGATAAGCACCAGCTTCTTGGGCCCATGGAAGCAAGTTCTTCCTGAGGAGCCCAAGAGCACATACCACACATCCTGACCAGCTACCTGTCCCTTCAGATGTACACCTGGGGAGGGGAAGGAAGTACAGGCTGCTCACAGTGGGAGGATGGCATCTTCATCCCCACTCCCTGTGTGCCCCAGGACACAGCATCCAGGAATTCAGGTGGGCTCAGGAGGAGCCCAATCCTTAACAACCCTGAGCATTGTCCTCAAAGTGTCTCTGAATCCTACTAGATGGTCACTGGTTTGTATCAAGTCACGCTCTTGCCCTGGACTCATTTGTATGAAGCACAACCCACAGCGAGCTGCTCCTTCATGTAAGAGGCTTCATCAGATCACTTGACACTAGGGCATGTGCAGCTCTGACCTTGAACCAGGCCTCATTGTGCCCTCCTTCCCACCCACCTCCCAGCCTGAGACTGAACCGAGGTTCACGCTTGCTGGACGAGCACTCAACCACTGATCTGCATCCCCAGCCCTCATTGTGCCAGTTTTAAAGATTAAGACATTAACAGAGTGAACTGGCTCATTTCAGCATTCTGACAGGTATCTGTTTTCTGTTCCCGATGGCATGGGGGCCAAGATATAAAAAGGGGCAGGAACTGGCAGGTGATTGTCTTTTCCCATGGGAAGCCCTAGAGGTGGGCAGGTGAGGCCCTAAATTTCTGACCTCCTTAGACGTTGTCACCTTGATGCCCCTAGCATGCCCCAGTGACATGCTTCCCCCCAGTCTTCCTTTTACCAGTGTGCTCTCTGAGTGCAAGCCATCTCCACAGCTCTGGACACCACCTCTGGCACCTCCCCATCTGCCCACATATTATGTGCTGCCCTCTTTGTTCCTTGCATCCCCAGAGCCAGTCACAGGTCAGTCACCCACCAAGTCATGCCGGGATGCCACAGTGTAAAGACAAATGAAAGCCCCTGACCTTGAAATACGGAACTGTCTGTTGTGATAAGCCAGCCTTTCCGCGGAGCCACATGGGAAGTGCAGGAGTCCTGTGCAGAAGAGGCCCAGCATGTGACCCTTGGGGCTGAGACATCAGAGTGGAGGAAGGGACTATCCCAGACAGATGGCTCATGGAGGCAGTTTCCAGGACTGGAGAAGACAGCAAAGCACTCAGATTCCACTGAGGCACAAGGAAACGGGTGATTTTGGGTAGACAGGGACTTGTGTTCTGAAAACCTCGTCTGACCCTGGGTATGGACTGTACCAGCGGGAAGACCTCGGTGTGGTGGTCCAGGGTAGGAACACTGAGGCTGGCCAGACCAGGGGTTAGGAAGGGTACAGCGGAGAGCGCTCTTCCCCAGAATGCTTAGGAGTAGCTGTCCAGCCAGAAGGTGTGCACTGCAAGGGTCTGAGCACTGCAAGTGCAAACTGTTCTGTCAGTGTGGCAACAAGAGGAGGCCACAGAGGCCTGGTGCTCTGTCCACTCATCCTTGGTGCCCTCCTCTTAACCCAGCAAACTCCTAGTCAGTCTGCAAGGCCAATTTCAGCTCCAAGAATGGATGTCATGTGGTGACCAGTCGACTCTGAGGTTCGGTGGTGTTGAGAATGTGTGGTGGGGGGTGACCAACACGGAGGAAGAGCAGTGTCTCCAGGGCTATGGGAGGAAAGATAATTTGATTCACTGGAGGCCTTTCCATTTCATAAAATGCAGAAATGTAAATGTAAAATGCTGCCACCTCTAAGAGGAAATAATAGCTTCCCCAAATTCTGTGCTCTCAGGGTGATCCATAATGCAACTGTGGGCAAGCTGACCTTGGCAAGCCTCAGTTTTTCCATCCGTACAGCAGCAGAGGGGCTGCTAAGCAATGAAAGGTGTGCACACAGCAGGCCTGTACTGCCCTTAGGAAGCACTCAGGGAGAACTCGCACTCACTGCTGTACCAGGATGCACCACGTCGGTGTCAGAGGGGCTGCTAAGAGTAAGAAGTGCGCACATTGCAGGCCTGTGCTGCCCTAAGGAAGCACTCAGGGAGAACTCACGCTTGCTGTTGTACCAGGATGCACCACGTCGGTGTCAGCAGAGCTTCCTACTGTTACTGTATTGCCTGCTTCTCCATAGGCCTTCCACACCACGAAGGGTCTCTGGTTAATACTGGCTCACAGATGAGTGCACAGCTGTGTGCTCCTGGCTCAGCCATCCTTCCGTGCTGGGTGGGTGCGAGAGTGCAGCTCTCAGAAAGTGGGGAGCACTAAGTGGGGGTGAAACTGTCAAGAATGGCCCTGTCGAGAGAGAATGCATCATCACAGCCCCCCATGCTCCATCTGCTGTCTGGTTTTTGAGGTTGCCTATGTTCCAGCCTATGTATATGTCCCCTACCCCTTGTGTTCACCTCCTGGGCCAGCAAGCTCCTATTTGGCCTGCAATGCCCATTTCAGTTCACATGAACACCCTTCCTGCCACCCAGCCAGAGAGGCTTTCCTTGGCCCCCTGCCTCTGGCATAAGCACCCAGCGATGTGCTGCCGCTGTGACAATTTGAGAGCATTACTGAACAGGCAGGTGATGCCAGAAGGCTCAGTGGCCCTGAACCAGCAATAGTTTATTCTTGCTGTGCTTGTTAATGTACTGCTCTGTTATTTGTGGTTCCCAGTGATCACAAGAATAATCTGAACCTCACAAGTGGGAACACTGGGGCCTGGAGAAAAGAAACGAGCTGCCCGAATCCAGACACCCAGAGACATCAGGGAGAGCCCAGCCAGGTCTGGGGGGCTGTGAGCCCACCCAGACGCATCCCTGCCTGTTCCTGCCATCTTTTGTCTTCCAGGGTGGGAAGTGGGAGACCCCACTTTGACCCTCACGCTTGAGCTCTGGTGCACACCACTGTCTACCAGGCTAGAGAGCACTGTAGGACATAACACCCCACCACCTCCCTGCCAGACGCCTTCCCGAGCCAAGCCTGAGAGTGGAGGGAGAGTGCTGGCACAGGTCTCCAGCCAGTGGCCCCCTACCTCCCCACTCGCCCTGACACACACCTTGCCCTGATCTAGCTGGCCTGGGTCCTGGCTACCTTTGCCCTGGGCATAGCTCCCCAGGAGTGCCGGACTGGTACAGAGCCCCTGTCTTCCAAGTCACCCCAGGGAGACAGTGAAGAGAAGCCAGATCCAAGGTGGCTGTGACAGGGCCACACTCCCTGCGAAAGTGTGGAGGAGCCCCCAAGCTCCCAGATGACCACAATGTCATTCTTGTGCTGGGCACACTGGCCCTGGGGACTGAGCCATGGACTGATATTGCAGCCCTGAGAGCCACTGGATGACACAAACCTCCCTGCACTGTTGGTGAGGGCCAGGGGCTGGGGTTGGCCTGGGGGTCAAAGTAGGCCACAGCGTTTGCCAGGCATGGAGGGTTGGAGAGCACAGAGCACATGGCCTGAGCCTGGGCTAGGAGTGGCCAGCCGACCAGGAGGAACCACCAAAGGGGTCTGGATGACATGATGCCCTCAAGGCTGAGATGCAGGTTGGTGGCTGGGGTGGAGGCTGCTGGGGATAGAGGCCAGTGGAGCGAAAGGACAGGGAGCTGTTAGGGTGAGGACAGGAAGAGCTGCACAGTTATCCCAGTTGACCACTGGTTCACTGTGCCAGCTCCCCTTTCCCCACCATCCTGGGCCCTGGGCCCTGGGCCTGGGAATTGCCTGCTGACTTTGTGACTAGTGGGGAGGCAGCTCATTGGAAACCACTGCTACCCAGCCCACAACCCCAGCCTTGCAAAAAGACCAAGACTCTCCAGCCCAGGGACATCCCGTGGACCCAGGTCACATTCATAAAGGAGCTGCCTGCTTCCAGACTCGGCTCCAAATATGCCCATCCCATGCTGTGTACAGTATTAATGTTTCTTGGCCAACCCCTCCTGGGCCCACCTGGGTCCGATTTAGGCACACACCTAGCCCAGGGACATCTGTGGGATGAAAGTAAGCCTCACTTCTGCAGAGTTCTCCCTGTGTTCGGTTAGGTTTCCCCTCAGTTTCTCAGGAAAAATGCTTTTGAAAAAATACGCCTAGTGGTTTAAAGGACTTTGCCCAGACTATAAGATAAAAAGAGGACCAGGACCCAGAAAGAGAGCACAGAGGGGATGCAGAGGCCTGAAGCCCTACATGGCTTCCTGTGTGCACTTTTCTTCATGGGGTGTCCCTGAGTTTCAGGGTTGGGTGACCGAGTTCTGGTCTGAGCACCTCTACCGTCTTCTTTGGGAAAGCCTGACCAAGGCCTGGGCCACTGTCCAGCTGCTGTTGAGAGGCCCCCGGCCTCAGTTTCCTTGTTGAGGCCAGACTCACAATACTCCTTCCCTCCCAGGCTGGTGTGAGGATCAAATGAGGGTGGATGTGCAGGACCTAGCACTGCCTGCCCCTCATGAGAGGCATTGCTGCTTTCTCAGGGGAGGCAGCAGAGCCAGGACAAGCTGCCCCCACAGCCCACTGTGTCTACAGCCTATGCCAAGGGCCCCAAGGCCCAAGGCCACAGGGCATTCCAGGGCTGCTGACAGCAGGCAAGAGGAGGTGTGCTCTCTGGCCTCGCCAACCTTGCTGCAACAGGCTTGGAGCCCAGGGTCCTGCTGGTCAGGGAAAGGAAGAAGCCAGTTCCCCAGCCAGGAACAGGAAAGCAGTGGGAGTGCAGCAGAGGCCAGGATGACAGAGCTTCCTGCTGTGGGAAGGGAAGGGCAGCGGAGACAGACAACAGCCAGGCAGGAAGGATGCACCTTCTTCAGACTACAGGTGGGGGCTGGGCAGGCACAGAGCAGCCAGAGGCAGATCCTGAGCAGCTGGGATCACACAGTCTGTAGGGAGCCTCCACTCTGAAGGTGGAAGCATCTTTTTGAAAGCAACAACAGGGTCTGACACAATTCAACCTAAAGGAAGACCTAAGGGATCTGTTTAGCCATCCACCTATCCAACCATCTGTCCTTGCATTCATTCACTGATTTATTCATTCATCCATCCCTCTGCCCATCTGCTTGTCCATCCATTCTCCATCCATCCACTCATTTAGTCATTCAACAAGTATTTGGTGAGCCTTTTCCTGTGCCAGGTGCTGGGCTAGGCACCAGGTAAACTAGAAAAGAGAACTATTTTCATCCTTATACCACTGAAACTGCCAATGGAGGATGTGGGCAAACATAAATAAACGAATACAAATTACAACTAGAAGGACAAACAAGTGACCATGAAACTGATAGAACCTAAATAGGGAACTTAAGTTTTGTAAGGGTGAGGAGGTCACATCAAAGCTGAAGACTGAGAATGAGAAGAAGCCAGCTGTGCAGGGCCCAGGAGAGGAGGCATCAGGAAGATAAGGTATATGCAAAGGCCTTGGGGTAGGAAGGAACATGGCATGCTGCAGACAATGTGGAGGAAATGAACATGAAGTAAAAGTAGATCACTCTCTAGGATGTGGAGAGCTAGGCAGAGGCCAGGTTTCCACCAGGAGTTTAGATTTTCCTGGGCATAGAGTGGAAAGTCACAGACAGATTTTAAACTAAGTGTGATATGGCCCTTTTGCAATTTAACAATATTGCACTGCGTGGAGGAGGAATAAATGAGGGCACAAGCAAACCCAGGGACCACTTGGGGCCCAAGTAGAGCTGTGCAGGCCCCCAGCAGGAGACCAGCACTGGGATGCAGCAGGCTTGCTAGGCTTTGTGGGGCTGAACGGAGGGAGGGAGAGGCAGTCACCCACTGTGATTGTCATTTGGGGAGATGGGAGATACTGAAGAGGGAGCCTTTGGCGGGGGTTAGGTCAACATCAACAACTTGGAACTCAGGACATCTGCTGTATCAAACGCTGAGTTGAGGAAAATGGTCTCGACATAGAGATTTTGGAGCAGTCTGAACCATTGAGAGAAGATGAGCAGCAACAGGAATTAGTGTTGGACAGAGGAGAAGGAGGAGAAGGATGAGGGAGAGTGGGGCCACAGGGGCCAGCAAGAGGAGGGGACAGCTCTGCTCCTTGATCTTGTGTGCCCACTGAATCTGTGGTGTGGTCACAGAGGCTTTGGCCAGAGCTCTGTGAAGCTGGGTTGCAGCCCATTATGGACATATGAATGTGGCGGGGAGCGGGGGATAATGAGCAGAGCTCTGGCTACAGAGGGAAAGAAGAAAAGGAAGGGAGTGTGAGACTAGAGAAGTGTTTTATAGGTGGGAGATGATTCGATGGAGAAAGAGTGATGATCAGAAGAGGAAGGAATTATCTATGAGAATCAGGTCAAGGAGAGTTGGGACCTGAGTAAGATGGAGAGTTTGCTTTGGGAGCAGGAATCTTGGCAGGCCTCAGATAAGGGACAAGGAGGTGTCTCCGTTAGATGTTTCTTAGTGTTCATGGTGGGAGGGAGGGAAACTCTGAAGTGCTTTGGTGGGGGCCTGGGTGAAACCTGCATACAGGAAGATAAAGAGGAAGCAGCCAGGGTGAGGGTTTTTGTACTGCACTGTTGAGCTGCTTGCAGACATGATGGTGTTGCAAGGTTGCAATGGAGAATAAGAGGCAAGGGACAATCAGAATGACAGGCTATGGATTGCCACTGCACAAGGACATTGGGGAGGAAATATTGGGAGCTTTTGATGAGGCAGGGGACTTAGCAGGGGCAAAGGAGCACACTTAAGTGTGAAGGAGGAGAAGAGGGGGAAGCAGGAAGAAGGCCCTGTCAGTGGTGGTAAGGTTCTGGTGATGACTGCATCCAGGGTGTGCCCTGGAGGGGAATGGAGAGGAGGATCTCAAAGACAAGGGTACTGAGGAGTCATCTGTGTAGATATCAAAGTCATGGAGAATGGCAGGAGTGGGGGAGACAGGAAACCAGGAACTATGGTCAGCAGAGAATGAGGGGAAGTGACCAGGAGAGGAGCTGATGACAGTTTTAGTGGAGAGAGGGTGGTGCCATCGAAAGCAGGCGCCTCAGAGGGGTTGTTGGGAGGAGGCCAAGAGGAAGGCCAGCATTAACTGCCCCCTGGCAGGGGTGTCCTCAGAAAGCCAGGTTTCACATAAGACCAAAGGGGAGAGGGCAGATGGTCCTGCTCAGCATAAGGATGTGGATGCTTCCTTTGCTGAGGTAGTGCCAACTGGGAGGACATGGTGTGAGCTCTCTTCTCTCACCACTCCGTCCATCCACCACCCATCTGTCCACTTGTGCATTTGATGTTGCATCATTTCTCTCTCCCATTTCCTATATCCATCCCCTGAATCTTTACCACACATTCTATCTGGGACTGAGGAACATGAAAACTGATCAGTGTTCCAGTCAGGATCCCTGAGGAGGACAAGCCAGAAACTGTCTGAATGATTACAACCCGGACGTGTGGACTCGTCCTTCTCAAGAGATCTACAGGCAAGAAAGAAGCTGAATGTCCCAGGCCAAAGGACAGAGCAAAGCAAAGGCTTCAAGATATGAGCAAGCCTGATACTTTGTGAGGAAGTTAGTTGAGAGGTCCTGTGCCTCCCAAGAGTCGAAGCTGGAGAGAAAGGGAGGGGCCAGAAGGTGGCTGCTTATCTGCTTTATCTTGCAAACAGCGGGAAGCCACCATAGGAAACTAGCTGACAGCTGTCCTGGCTCTATAGCAGGCCATTCCCAGGGGCATGTATAGACAGTACTACAGCGAGTGCAGCCTCTGAGGTGGGAGGGTCAGCACAGCCCTTCCCTCACCTCAGACATGTTCTGTCTCCCACAGTGAGGACACACAGTGGGCTGCGCAGGGGACCCTGGCCACTGCAGCTCCCTGTGGTGACATGCAAGCCCCAGACCTGGCCTCTAATTGGATCTGTCCACAGAGAGGGCACAAGACTTGCACCCCCACAGGTCTAGACCCACTCCCATCATCCCCCCAATCTTCTGCAGCTCAGAGGACAGACCGCCAGCCCCTTGATTGCCCACACATTGGCATGGCCTTATTCACTTTGACTGCCGGGGAAAAATCTTCCCCTCTTTCAAAGCCCAGCTCCAAGTTTTGTCCTGGGGATTCCTTCCTGGGTTCTCACTGTCCCAAAGGGAACCTTGTCTCATGGGATCCCCTGCCTTTGGTGTGAGCTCTCTCCTCAGCAGCACAGTAGGGCATAGTGCTGCCCCGTGCCTGGCACTGTGACTTGCATGGGAGGCTGATCGGGGGAAGAAGTAGCAGAGCTCAGGGTCGTCTCCCACCTCAGGGCCAGGGGCCGGTTAGCCCAAGTGTGAGGAAGAGGTGCTCTGAGCTCAGGAGGGAAGACTTTGCAGCAGTGCTGCACTGATCAGGTATGGGGCCACCTTGTTAGGGTAGGCCTCAGTTTTCCTGTCTGCACAGTGGTAGCAGATGCTTCAGAAGCATTTTTCAGCTCTGGTTCATGGCACAGTGGTACCTGGAAGGGTCTGGCATGGAGTGAGGCAAAATGGAAGAAGACAGCAAGCTGTGTCATCTGTGTAATGCTGAATGCCATCTCGGTGTACGAAGTGTGCTGTCCTGGTATCACTTGAGTTGGGCAGCTTGGGGTCAGGGTGTGTAGAAACATGAATGGTGGTCCCCCAGGCCCTGTTCCACTCCACAAGCTGCAAGGCAGGACTTGGGCCTTGGGAGCTGGCTGGGGAGCAAAAGTCTTGGACTTCTGCCCCCTCAATCCTGAGGGACTGAAAGAGGCTTAGGGCAGGAGAACGGGCTTTGCTACCTCCCAGGAGGACAAGGACTGTTGGGGGGGTGGGACAGGACACAGCACTGGGCCTCCAGCCACACAGTCCTCCCTTCCTGTTGTCTCAGGATGGTCCTGGCAGGATGCATCTGCCAGAGTTCCAGGCCCACACCTCCCCCGAGGTCTGCACCCACCCCCACCGGGATCCCTCCACAACTGCAAGCACATAAGAATGTGTCAGGTACACAACTACGTTTGCTTCCACACACACACACATACACACGCACACAGCAACACACATCACAGAGTCACACACCCAGACCTGCAAATGCAAACAGATGTGCACACACAGAAGACCACACCTCTTGACACATGCAAATGCACACACCATTCGCTGGGAGGAGGCTGGGGGTGCAAAGTTGTGTGGGCAGCAGGGCAGGGGCCCTGGTCCCAGGCACCTGTGGTCATGGAGAGGTGCAAACAGGTAAAGCAGCCACATCCGTGCACCTGAGAAATAGTGTCAGGGGAGATGGAGGTATAGGGAGGCCTGGACGGTGGAGGAGCAAGTGGAGACAGACTCCTGGGACACAGGCAGAGCGGGCAGCCAGACCTGGCCTGGGCATGCTTGGGGAGGGCCTGGGATGAGCAGGACCACCTCATAAGCACTGATGGTCTGGAGTGTAGGAGGGATGGGCATCAGGCAGAGCTGTGGGTCTCAACACCCCCCTACACCGCCCACCATAGGAAAATGTCAGAGGTTAAGGTTCAGTCCCACTGAAGTCCAGAGTCACTTGGGGCTGGGCTCAGGCTGTGGGCAGGGGGCAGCCTGAGGTGGAGCTTACTGGATATCTTGGGGTATACATGGGGAGGCCTGGATGTTAGAACACCAGACTGCTCCTCCCCAGAGGAGGGGTCGTGGAAGGCCCAACAGTGACTGATCGACACTGTCCTGTGAACTTACAGCCCAGGGGCCTCTGTTTCCTACCCCAGGCCTGGTGAGTGGCTACTCCATGACCCCCCCGACCCTGAACATCACAGAGGAGGTGCACATCATCAACACCAGTGACAGCCTGGCCATCTCCTGCAGGTACAGGAACCTCTCACCCATCAGCCCAAGGGGGCTGTGGAAGACTGAGGCAGTTCCTTCCCAAGGCAAAGAGGCCAAAAGGGGTTTCCAGAATGGGGGCACCTGGAGGTTCTCAGACACAGGCATCTTCTGCTCACCCAGCCTCACCCCCAACACCACCCCCCTCCCCCAGCCACCCTGCACTGTCCCAGGCCAGCCTGCCACTTCCTGCCATGGAAACCAAGCACAGGGGCTACACTGCAGGCTGGTTCTGCAGTGCACACCCTGGACTGCCCTGCCCTTAGTGTGGCACATGGTGGGCAAAGCTCTTGGCCATGGAGGAGGTTTCTCAGGGACTGTCCCCTTGGGCTGCAGCGGGGGAGGGTTCTCCTGACCTCTCCTGTCCTCTGCCAGGGGACAGCACCCCCTCGAGTGGGCCTGGCCAGGGGCTTCGGAGGCGCCAGCCACCAGGGAGAAGGACAGTGAGGAGTCAGGGGTTGTGCAGGACTGTGAGGGCACAGACGCCAGGCCCTACTGCAAAGTGCTGCTGCTGAGCGAGACCCGCGCCAACAACACAGGCAGCTACCGCTGCTACTACAAGTACATCAGTGCCCGCATCGAGGGTACTACGGCTGCCAGCACCTACGTGTTCGTGAGAGGTGAGGTTGGGGACATGCAAAGAGGCCGGGCACACTAGCTGGGCATGGTGGCACATGCCATTAATCCCAGCACTCGGGAGGCTGAGGCAGGAGGATCATTGTGAGTTTGAGACCAGCCTGGGCTACAAAGTGAGCTCAAGGCCACCCTGAACTGCATAGTGAGACCCTGTCTCAAAAAATAGGGCCGGTGATTTAGCTCAGTGGTATAAGTGCCTGCCTGGCAGGCGCAAGGTTGTGAGTTCAATCCCCGGTACCAAAAGAAAAAAAAGAGGTCGGGCACAGCCAGGCCCTGTGAGGTCATTTGGTGCCCATGCTTGCCTCCAGCCTGTTGACCCCAAGCAAACGGGGGAGGGGGTCCTTCCCCTATTCCCGATGGTAGTAGGCAGTTGCTACAAACTCCCCAACCCCATGGCGCTCCCTGGCTGCACCCAACCCTGGTCAAAGTCCCAAGCCCCCACCTCCCTCAACTCTGACTCTGTCTCCTTAGACTTCGAGCAGCCATTTATCAACAAAGCCAACACGCTCCTGGTCAACAGAAAGGACTCCATGTGGGTGCCCTGCCTGGTGTCGATCCCTGGCCTCAACATCACACTGCACTCGGTACAGTCCCCCTCCCCGATCCAACCCTCCGAAAGGGTAGCCCCTGGCCTGGTCAGGCAGACAGCGCAGCCCGGCACTGACAGTCACTGTGTTGCTCCAGCAAAGCTCAGTGCTGCGACCTGATGGGCATGAGGTGGTGTGGGACGACCGCCGGGGCATGCGGGTGCCCACATCTCTCCTGCGCGATGCACTGTACCTGCAGTGTGAGACCAGCTGGGGTGGCCGGGACTTTTATTCCAGCCCCTTCCTCGTGCACATCACAGGTAGGGACCATCCCAGGTCCCCTGGAGGAGGTGGTACTCCCCATTCCCAGTAATGAGGCTTTCAGGGTCACCCTGTGCTCTGGGCTCTGTGTGTGATGGCTTTCCCTGTGCGCATGTCATGTGAGGGGCATGGGAGTCACTGTGTGTGTGTCACCAGGCAATGAGCTCTATGACATCCAACTGTTCCCTAAGAAGTCCCTGGAGCTGTTGGTTGGAGAGAAGCTGGTCCTGAACTGTACTGTGTGGGCCGAGTTCAACTCGGGTGTCACCTTTGCCTGGGACTATCCGGGGAAGCAGGTGAGGCCAGTGGCCCTGCCAGGGTGCCTTCTTTCTGCCCACAGCTGTCTTGTCCCTACCCCCAGGAACCCCCATCATCTGTGCCCAGTACATGCTGGGCCTTTGTAGAGGAGATCCGGACCCAGCTGGCCCAAGAACCCCAGTCTGATAGGGAAGTTTTCCACCCCATAGAAAACAGTGTAGGCCTCCAGAGCCACTGTCAACTGGGCAGGGCGTGTGCCTTGGTGGGTTAGCACTGCCAGAACCGCCTGCTGACCCGGGGCTTCCCCTGGGCATGGGCAGGCAGATCGGGGTAAGTGGGTACCCGAGCGGCGCTCCCAGCAGACTCACACAGAGCTCTCCAGCATCCTGACCATCTACAACGTCAGCCAGCATGACCTGGGCCGGTATGTGTGTGAGGCCAACAACGGCATCCAGAAGTTCCGGGAGAGCACCGAGGTCATTGTGCATGGTATGACCACCAGCATGTCCTGGGTGGTTCCTAGAGAACAAGGGTCCCTGCATAGTGCGGGTCAGCAGCCACAGTGCACCTGCCCAGCAGGGAGTCCAGTCAGAGGGAAGGAAGCATGAGAGGAAGCCCTGCCCAGCTCATCATGCTAGGGCACAGTGAGCCCCAGGCTTTGAGGTTGTAAGGGCCATGACCAGGGATCCCTGGTCAGTGATGGGGCACCCCCAGATTTACACTGATGCCTCCTGTCTGACAGAAAAGCCCTTCATCAGTGTCGACTGGCTCAAAGGACCAGTCCTGGAGGCCACCGCTGGGGACGAGCTGGTGAAGCTGCCTGTGAAGCTGGCAGCTTACCCGCCACCGGAATTCCAATGGTAACAGTTTGGGCCCCTCCCCATGCTACCCTACTAAGCCCAGCCAAGAATGGAGCAAGAAGCAAGAAGGGCAGTGTCCTTCCCCATCAGAGCCTTAGTCCTGCCACCCAGACAAGGACCTCTCTAGGAAGATCCTCTAAGAGCATATGCAGAATTCAGTATTTCAGCTGGAAGGCTGGCATGTGAGAGGTTTCAACACCAGCCTCTGGCATGGGGGTGAGATGGGCACCACCTGGGCTTTGTCTGCTTGGCTGCTGTGCTGAGGCCCTGCCAGCTGCCCCACCTACACGCTGAGTGACCTGGGTCCCCCTGAAGCAGTGGCTTCAGCTGCTCCCTACAAAGCTCAGGTATACTCAGCACCTCCTCTGATGCGGGCTTGGCCCTTGAGCCATCCATGTGGCTCAGCCATGACAGGCCCTGCTGGCCTGAGACCCCATAGTGCAAAAGGAAAAACAGATTGGAAGAGGGGATGGCCACTCATAGCTCATACGTGAGCCCTAGGCCTTCTGCGAGGGACACGTGCTCTGTACCGGCCCAGCCAGCTAGAGACACCTGGTCCTTCCCAGCCCTCTGCACAGATCCAGGCAGGTAGCCTGGCCTCAGTTCTGTTCCTGTCCTTTGTGACTCTCACAAGTCACATCCCTCTGTGAGCCCTGACCATTGTCACAGCTGAGAGTGGGACTGCTGTATCACTTTACCACAGACTTCTGCTTGAGAGCCATCCCTCCCCAGTACATGCTGCCAGCTGTCTCTGGCTTAGCACACGTGGCACCCAGAGACACCTGCCAGAGCCTAGAGCTCAGGTTCCAAGGCCTTTGGAGATCCCAGTGCAAGACTGGGAAGAGCCAGTCCATGTGATGAGGCGTCCAACCACATGCAACAAGTCTGTGAAGCATCTGCATGGGTCAGGCACACAGCTCACAGCCCAGTGGCAGGATGGACAACAGACAGTGTGCTGATGAACAGGAGGGCAGGCAGGCAGACAGGGCCAAGTGCCATGCTATTAGGATGAGTGAGAAAGGCTTCTCTGATGAGCTAAATTCTCTAGCCCCAACGAAGGAGCCCTGCTGACTGCCACCTTTAGGAAAGAGCATCCATGCAAGGGCTGCGGTGAGTGCAAAGGTCCTAAAGAGGCCATACGTCTACAGTGCTCAAGGAAAGACAGAGCTGGGGATCCAAGAGAGAGGCAGGGGCTGCCTGGCATGGTGAGGAGCTGAACTGTGTCCCACCCTCACTCTTGTGCAGTCTGTGAGAAGGAGGTGGGGCCCACTGAGGGCAGATGTTGGTCCCCCATGCCAAAGCTCAGCTGATCTTGAGGAGTCAATCAGGGGAGACCAGGAAGGCGGGCAGGACCCTCTGGACTAGGCCTACTGAACCCAGCTGCAGAGAAACTTGGCCTCCTTATTACCTGGGAAAGATCTCAGAGGCTCTGGGGTGTGCTGCCACAGGCCTCAGAGATACTCTGGGGCTGGCTGCCTGACAGTGCTGTGACACCTGGCAGATGGGGCCTGCAGACTCTTTTCAGAGCCTTTAACCACTACTCCCCAGACCAGAGCCTGTTGCCCCACCCCACACTCCTGCTGGCTCTTGCTGGGATCCTCCAGAAGGGACCACTTGCTCCAGCCTAGCCCATGAGCCAAGGTCACTTGGCCACCTCGCCCACTCCTACCCCCACAGCAGCATATGTGACCTTCGACATCTGCGTTCTGCATCTGTGGGTTCACCCAACCATAGACAGAAAATATGCAGAAAAAAATCTGTTTTTATACCAAGCATGTAGAGACTGCTTTGTGCATTTCTTGCACACTTTGGCATAACAGTAACTTACATAGCACTTGCATCATAGCATTGGGTCATCTAGAGATGATCTGAGGGAGGTGCATGAGTTCTGTGCAAACACTGCACCACTGCACAGGAGGAACTTCAGCATCTGAGGAGTTTGGCATCCAAGGGGTCCTGGAGCCGTTCTGGTTGGAGGGATGAACACCAGCACAGGGCACCACACGGGCCCTGAACTCCTTTCTTGGGCCAGGTACAAGGATAGAAAGGCAGTGACAGGGCGCCACAGTCCACATGCCCTGGTGCTCAAAGAGGTGACCGAGGCCAGCGCAGGCATCTACACCCTCGCCTTGTGGAACTCCGCGGCTGGCCTGAGACAAAACATCAGCTTGGAGCTGGTGGTGAACGGTACGGGGGAAGAGGGGCTGCAGAAAGGGGAGGTATACAGGCACTGTGTGGCAGCGGTCAGGGCTGGCTGACGTGGTGTACCTGTGCCCTCAGTGCCCCCCCATGTCCACGAGAAGGAGGCTTCCTCCCCCAGCACCTACCCCCGCCACAGCCGCCAGGCCCTCACCTGCACGGCCTACGGGGTGCCCCCACCTCTCCGTGTCCAGTGGCACTGGCGACCCTGGACGCCCTGCAAGACATTTGCTCAGCGCAGCCTGTAAGTGTAACTCGAGCCTCAGTCCTTATTTCGTAGCCCTGTCCCCAGCCTCAGCCACAGTGAACCCACATCTTAGTCCCCTGGCTGCACAGGCCTCACCTGTGCCCTTCCTGGGATCCCTGCTTGAAACTCACTGCCACCATTGCTTCTGTTGCCTCGGTTTTCAAGATCTTGTTCATGAAATCCTTGCTCAGACCAATGTCATGAAGCATTTTCCCTGCTTTTTTCTAAGGCTGCCACTTAGGTCTGATCTCTTTGGATTTGACTTTTATAACTGGTCAGTCTACTTTCATTCTTCTGCAAGTAGATATACATTGTTTTTCACTACCACATATTGAAGTGACTGTTCTTTCTTCAGTGTGTCTTCTCAGTGCCTTCATTGACCATCAGTTATCTGTAAGTGTGTGAATTTATTTCCGGAGTTTATTCTGTTTGATTGGTCTGTGCATCTGCTTTTATACCACTACCACACTGCTTTGGTTACTGTAGTTTTTTGGTATGTTTCAAAGTTACATAGTGTGATGTTCCAGCTTTGTTCTTTTTACTCAGAATTGCTCTGGGAAGCTAGGATATTTTGTGATTCTATATGAATTTTAAGACTTTTTCTATTGCTGTGAAGAACATCATCAGCATTTTGATAGGGATCACATGGCATCTGTAGATGACTTTGGACAGTATGGACATTTTAACAGTATTAATTCACCAGTTCAGCCCTGAACTGGTCTGAGAAAAGCTCCAACCCTTCCTTATATTAGTCTTATGCAAGCAGCTGAGGCTGGGCAAGCTGGCTGGGCTAGCCCCACCTTCCTCCCTTGAAAGTGAAACCCTCTAAACACATCAGTGCACCACCCCTCTGGGCACCAAGGATGGCCCTTCCCACCCACTGGGCAGGCCTGGGATGGTGTTAGCAAATTTCTGCTAAGTTCCAGGACACACTAAGCATACTCAAAACACCTAAGCTCATCTGTGCAACACATAACTCCCCCCATATAGACAGATAAACAGGGTCAGAGAAGGGTCCCCAGATGCATTTCCCAAGATCCTAACAGTGAGCAAGCACAAACTTTGTCCAACCTTGTCCTTATTGTAACCCAAGCTGGACATCAGTAGGACAGGAAGGGGCAAGGAAATCACTTAGGGCAGAGATTAACAGACGTACGAGGGATAGGAGAGGGTACCAAAGTCAGCAGGGGCTCAAAGGCACTAGGAATGAAGCTGAGGGTGGCAAAGGCATTTGACCCCTATCCCCCAATGGGCCCAGCTTGGCCATATCCCTGATCTGCCCTTGTCCTTCCTGGTCTATGGCAGCCGCCGACGACAGCAGCGAGATGGCATGCCACAGTGCTGGGACTGGAGAGAAGTGACCATGCAGGATGCTGTAAACCCCATCGAGAGCCTGGACACTTGGACTGAATTTGTGGAGGGAAAGAACAAGGTACAGGCAGCCAGGGGAGGATAAGGAGGTTGGTAGGCTGTCATGCTTTTTGTTTCTACCTGGCCAGCAGAGCTTCAGGGGCAGCAGCTGCGAGTTAGGTGACCTTTCTACAGGCTTTGGGCTGCAGCTTTCCTGCACGTGGATGGGGGCCAGGCCTCTGGCTGCTCCCCAGACAAGGAAGCTGAGTTCATTGCCTCCTGGTCAAGCCATGAGCCCTAAGGCTGGGAGACGATGGGACGAGGGCCGATCAGGTTTCCACAGAAGGCTACTGAGCCACTGGACCAACCTGGGGGCCATGCTGGGAAAAGGCCAGGAGGGGGAAGGGGACTGAACAAAGGCACCCACTTCCTACAGTCACTTCCTGTTTTCCTACACACCTCCAGAGCCCCTTCCTGTTCCAGGCCTGGCCAGGAAGTGCCCGGCTTGCAGTGGGGGTGGGGGTCTTTGGATGGTAGGCAGGGCCTGTGGCCCTCTCTCCTCCCCTACTTTTCAATCTTCCTACTCCAAAGTCAAAATCTTGGTGAAAAACACAGGAATCCCCTCCCCTCAGACCTACCCTGGATGAGAAAGCTGCTCTGTGCCCTGGGGCTGATGTGGGAACACAGTAATCAGCGACTAACCTTAGGCCACAGCCTCACCTCAGCTTGAGGGTGGCTGGCCCTTGATTTTAACCCCAGTTTGTACTCACCCAGCTGCTAAGCTGGCTCCTGGCCCCTGGATGTGCCCACCAAGTCCACTCACAGAGTTTGCTGTGTTCCAGCCAGAGCTGTCCTTTGACCTTAATACAGCCTAGGCCAGATGCCCATGCACTGACCCTTGGATTTTCTGGGGCGCTGCCCCTCTCTGCTGTGCAGACTTTCCCTTCTTGCTTACCTCATCAGTCCTGGTCTTCTCCGGGCTCTGGTCACTGCCAGCCCCAAATCTCAGTTTCCCTCAATAGTGGTGGGCACAGCGGACACTTTCCAGAAGGGGAGGATCCAGACTGGGAGAACTAAGTCAGGAAGTGGATATCTGTGCCTGTACCCTGTGCAGACGGTGAGCAAGCTGGTGATCCAGGACGCCAACGTGTCTGCCATGTACAAGTGTGTGGTCTTCAACAAGGTGGGCCAGGACGAGCGGCTCATCTACTTCTATGTGACCAGTGAGTGACCAGATCAGACCCAGGGAGGGCCACCCTCCCCAGGCAGCCCTGGGTGCAGGGTCAGGAGCAAGGCTTGGGTTTGCCCAGTCTCTGCTGCCCATGAGCGCCCAGAAGAGATGTCCAACACCCATGGGCCCCTGGACCTGGGCAAAAGGATTATATGTAGAGACCATCAGCACATGGGTTGGGTGCCAGTACACTGGGATCCTCAGCCTGGAGGATCCTCTGCCCCCTGCAGCTCCTCCTAGCTCTGCCTTCCTTCCACCCCCTTCTCAAACTCCGGAGTTTTGTGGTTCACATATGTGTCTTGTCCTGGAGAGAATTTCATGGTTTACTCAGATTTCACATGTATTGGTGACTCTAGAAGACCTAAGAAGCCCTGAACCTCAGAGTGTAGATGAGGGCCCTCCAGAGATGGAACCCAGGGGAACACCTGGGGTCAGGGCAGAATCCACAGGAGCCTGAGAGAAAGTGACCAGAAAAACAGAAGAGGGTGGTTCTGGCAAAAGCTACTGAAGAAATCGTTTCAAGGAGAGGAGAGTGGTAGGCTGTGGTCAGAAGGAAGACAGAGTGAAGACTAGACCCCACTAGGTCTGCTGCCTAAAAGCTCCATGATCTGGGCTCTCTGTCCAGGAGGGACAGAGCAAGTAGGGAGACCGGAGACCCAGGTTTCCGGATAGGGGCTTCCTGGGTCAGGGAGGGGGAGGACAGGGCTGCAGTGGGCTGCGGGTGGGATGACTGTGGGATGCACGGCTCACAGCTTTGGTTCAGAACTAAAGGAGTTCACGGGCAATGATGAGGGGGCCGGTGGACAGACAGCAAACATCTGGCCAGTGTCACAGGGCTTCCCCACTCCCCAGCCATCCCCGACGGCTTCAGTATCGAGGTGGAGCCCTCTGAGGACCCCCTAGAGGGACAGTCCGTGCGCCTCAGCTGCCGAGCTGACAACTACACATACGAACATCTACGTTGGTACCGCCTCAACCTGTCCACGCTGCACGACGCTCACGGGAACCCACTGTTGCTTGACTGCAAGAATGTCCACCTGTTCGCCACACCACTAGACGCCAGCCTGGAAGAGGCTGCGCCAGGAGCGCGCCACGCCACACTCAGCCTGAGCATCCCGCGAGTGGCCACCGAGCACGAGGGTGACTACGTGTGCGAGGTGCAGGACCGGCGCAACCAGGAAAAGCAGTGCCACAAGAAGTACCTGTCAGTGCAGGGTGAGGCGCAGCAGGCAGCGGGAGGGCCTGGAGGTCGAGCGCAGAGCGCCCCCTACTCACACCGCCTCGCATGCTGCAACCCGTAATCCCCAGCACCCTCGCACCCCACCTGCCCCCCCTCGGCCCTGCAGTGTCGCATCCTGGGGTGCCCTCTTGCTTCTCCGGGCCATTTCACCTCCTCCCCCCCCGCCCCCAGCCCTGGAAGCCCCCCGGCTCATGCAAAACTTGTCCGACCTCCTGGTGAACGTGAGCGACTCCCTGGAGATGCGGTGCCCCGTGGCGGGCGCACATGTGCCCAGCATCGTGTGGTACAAAGACGAAAAGTTGCTGGAGGAAGAGTCTGGTAAGGAGAGCGGCGCCAGGCGATGGGCGGGAGGCCTTCGAGGCCAGTGCTCCTCGAGTCACCTGCGTTTGTACTCCCTTCCACCCTGGCAGGAATCGACTTGGCGGACTCAAACCAAAAGCTCAGCATCCAGCGCGTGCGCGAGGAGGACGCTGGCCGCTACCTGTGCAGCGCGTGCAACGCCAAAGGCTGCGTGAACTCCTCCGCCAGCGTGGCGGTGGAAGGTCAGCCGCGCCCCACCGCCGCATCCCAACCTCCGCTCCCCACTGGGCGCCCTCTTGTGGTCACCTCGCGTGAGCCACGCCACCAGGAGGGGTCGCTTTCCGCAAGGCCCGCCTCTCACAGGTGCGCGCGCGCACATCCATATGCACACTTTTGCCCCCCCAGGATCCGAGGATAAAGGCAGCATGGAGATCGTGATCCTCGTCGGCACCGGGGTCATCGCTGTCTTCTTCTGGGTCCTCCTCCTCCTCATCTTCTGTAACATGAGGAGGGTAAGCGCGCCTGCCCCTGCTGAGCCCACGTAATGGGTCTCTTGCGCATCTCCTGACCCTGGCAGGTGCAAGGTCCCTATCGCGGTTTCCTGGGCAGCCCCACCAAGCTACCTGTCCTTATACGCCGGGCTGCAGTCCACACACATGCAGGTGTTATCTCGGTCTGCCCTTTTCTTGGTCGAGCGCTCCAAAGCAAGGGTCACCTGAGCAACGGTGGCATGGCCGCACAGTGATCGGTTCCCACCCACCGCAGCCAACCCACGCGGACATTAAGACGGGCTACTTGTCCATCATCATGGACCCGGGGGAGGTGCCCCTGGAGGAGCAGTGCGAGTACCTGTCCTACGACGCCAGCCAGTGGGAGTTCCCGCGGGAGCGGCTGCACCTGGGTGAGGCCCGCAGCCTGTGCACTCCGTGGAAAGCCCTCGGTCCTCAGGACTAGCGCCTGGGAGGCTCCCATCCCCACCTAGCCCAGTCTGCTCCAGCTGGCCTGCGTCCTCAGAACCACGCCAAGGCCCCGCGTTCCCAGGCCCAGGTCACTTCCTCTGCCCAGAGCAGGGTGACCTGCGCACCTGCTGGGGAGGATGTGAGCCTTCCTGCCCTCGCTCCTGCGCTCCCGCGCTCTTCCTGCTTGGCAGCAGAGGCTGGGGCTCCGTCTGTCGGGGCCTTCCTTCCCACCCTCCTCCAGTGCGCATCTCACCTGGAGCCGACCTCCTGCCCACAGGGAGAGTCCTTGGCCACGGGGCCTTCGGGAAGGTGGTGGAAGCCTCTGCCTTCGGCATCAGCAAAGGCAGCAGCTGTGACACCGTGGCTGTGAAAATGCTAAAAGGTGCGAGGTTGCCGGGTGCGGAACTGCAACTCGGGGCGGGACTGCGGTGTAAAAGGGAAACTGAGGCTCAGAACTAGCGTCTCTCCTAAGAGTTCACAGGGAGACAGTGGGAATCAGACCCAGGGTTCTGCCTGCGCCCCTACCTTAGTGGGACGTGTAGGATGCGGCAGGGACCCAGGGAGGGAAGCCGAGGCGGGCAGGAGAGCGAGAAGAGTCCGGGCAGACCCAGCCCCACGCTAGGCCTCTGTGTCCCCTCCAGAGGGCGCCACTGCCAGCGAGCACCGGGCGTTGATGTCTGAGCTCAAGATCCTGATCCACATCGGTCACCACCTCAACGTGGTCAACCTGCTGGGGGCGTGCACCAAGCCCAACGGTATGGACTGGTGCTCTGGAAAGCCCGGCGCGCCTCCGGGTGGCAGCAGCCCGCGGCGCGGACCCGAGCACAGGGCTGCAGGGCAGCGGCGGGGTCCCCGAGCGTCCGCGTCACCTCCCGCGCGGCTCTGCCTGCCCCAGGCCCACTGATGGTGATCGTGGAGTACTGCAAGTACGGCAACCTTTCCAACTTTCTGCGGGTCAAGCGCGAGGCCTTCAGCCGCTACGCAGTAAGAGGCGCCTCTGCCAAGGCTGGGCGCGGGGCGCCTCTGTGAGGGAGGCGGCCCCCGCGGACCAGCTCCGTGCCTCCCTGCAGGAGAAGTCGCCCGCGCAGAGGAGGCGCTTCCGCGCCTTGGTGGAGGGCGCTGAGGCTGATCGGAGGAGGCCGGCAAGCGGCGACCGGGCCCTGCTCACCCGGCTCCTGATGGGCAAGGGACGGGTGGGGTGGGCTCCTCCTGTCCAAGAAGGTAAGAGCCTGCTTCCTCGTGACCAGCGGCGGGCTGCAGAGGACACCTCATGATCAGCACCCTGGGATAACCCGCCTCAGGGAGGGGCTTCCGTGAGGAGCGGGATGAGGGCTACCGCAGCAAGGACACGTTGAAGTTTTCAGAGGTGTCAGAGCTTTGGCATGGGTATCGTAGGAAGAATATGCGTTTGCCTCGCAGACAAGGTGAAGGAACAGCCCAGGGCCGTGTAGCATGTGCAGAGGCCCGGCGGTGCCACAGCGCACTGCTGCGGGAGTAGTGAGTGCTCATTTTAGAGAGCAGAAGTCAGGGAATGGAGAGGGGCTGAAGTCAGGGGGAGGCTCCTCTCGAGTCCACACCCTCCTTTGTGCAGCCGAGGACCTGTGGCTGAGCCCACTGACCATGGAAGACCTTGTCTGCTACAGCTTCCAGGTGGCCCGGGGGATGGAGTTCCTGGCCTCCCGCAAGGTGGGTTCCCCCAAATGCTGCAGACCCTTTAAAAGAGAAAAGACACAAACCCATCCAGATGCATAGGTTTGCTCATTTCTAGCTTCACTCTACAATGGCCCTATGGTTAATCGGTGTCGCTCCCATTTTACAGAAGAGGAAACTAAGCCCAGAGTGGGGAGTGCCCTTCCTTGGGCTTCCTGGCTAGTCAGTGGCAGACCAAATGTGGGATCACTGTGTCTGCCTCCCTGAGTTTCTCTGCTGGGGACACAGAACTCTTCCTCTGACAGATCAAGACTCAGACATCCTCTGGGGCAGCCTGGAAGTTCGGGTGTGGGTATTGTCCGGGGGCTGAGCTGAACACTCCGTCACCTTCCTGCACCCCCAGTGCATCCACAGAGACCTGGCTGCTCGAAATATCCTGCTGTCCGAAAGCGATGTAGTGAAGATTTGTGACTTTGGCCTTGCCCGAGACATCTACAAAGACCCAGACTATGTCCGCAAGGGCAGCGTGAGTGCAGGCCGCCAGGAGGAGGGAGCACAGGTGCTGGGGAAATGGGAAAAGTGAGGCTGCAGGAGAAGGAGCAGGAGCAGTGCTGCTGGCTCAGACTCCTTGGTCTGCCAGCCCACCTGCCCAGCTGCTGGGCATCTTTCTGCCCCCAGAGCCCTCAGGGCGCACCCTGGAGACCCTGCCCACTGAGGCAGCACAGGGAGCAGAGTGAAGACAGGAGCTTGTGCTGTGCCCAGTGCCTGTCCCTGGGTGGACACTGGCTCCCTGTGCTCACCGTGTTAGGCCAGGTGTGCAGATGCATACATCTCCCCATGGGTAACACTCGGGCAGTGCCTGCTCGGGCATCCATGGCTGATGGGTTCACACTAGCAAGGGGGAGGAAGAGGCCTGGGGTCCACGTACTGTGTGATGGCCACCCTGCCCAGCACAGCTCCTGTGGAAGGCTTGACCCACATTCCACCTCACAGATATGTGTCAGCAGGTGGAGGTGAGGGTCCCTATGTACACTGAAAGGAAAGACTAGGACCTGGGCTGGGGCTCAGGGGGGACCACTCTGCTCCTAGTGAGGGGACACAGGGAGTGGGGAAGGTGGCGAGGATGTGCTGGGTCACCTTACCTCAAGGGTGGGGCTGGGCCATAGCTCTGGAGCGAGAGGAAGAGATGCAAGAAGCACCCCCCAAGATGACTCAAGGGACCTGAGGGAACTGGACAGACAGAATGGCTGCAGGGAAGAAAGCTTCAATCCAGAAGGGACACAGTGGGGCCAGGGCCCAAGCTTTTCTTCCCTGTCCATGGAACACACACACCCTGCCTCCCCAGGCCCGGCTGCCCCTGAAGTGGATGGCCCCTGAGAGCATCTTTGACAAAGTGTACACCACGCAGAGTGATGTCTGGTCCTTTGGGGTGCTGCTCTGGGAGATCTTCTCACTGGGTGAGTGCGAGTGAAGGTCACTGCTCCAGCATATGCTGTCAGCCCTTCCATGGCCAGGGTGGGACACCTGGATCAAGAAGCCCAGGTTCATCATGGCCCACTGCAGTACCACCTCAAGCCTGGGCCAGAACAGACCCTGGGTCTCTGCAGCAGCAGTTCATCCATTCGGTGAAGGCCCCTGCTTATGCAGGAGGCACATGGGAATATGACAGCCAGGATGGAGGGAGGCAGTAAAGTTCCACAAAATGACAATGATAATGCTGTTAGTAAAGACAGAAGTGCTGAAACAGTTGTCTCGGTTACTTTTCTCTCATTGCTGGGACAAAATACTTGATGCCCAAAATGAAGGAAGAAAAGGTTTATTTAATTTATAGTTTCTGGAGGTTTCAGTTCATACCCAGCTGACTCCAAGGCAGGGTGGTATGGATGAGGGGCAGCCATTCATGACAGTCGCAAGCAACAAGAGCAAAAAAGGCAAAAAGAGGGAAAAGCCAGCTACCTGCTTCTGGGCAGGTGCAGCACTCACACGGCCAATCCAGTGCTAGACAACAAACCAATCACAAATGCCAGATTCAGCTGCCTCCATGACTGCATGAGGCTTGGCGGGACACCCAGACACAAACGGTAACGAGTCTAGGAATATGGAGGCTGTTTGTGCAGCAGAGGGGCTGGGAGCTGGGAGTGCAACTGAGTGGGAGAGGGTGCTTAGCACACACTGGGCCCTGGGATTGATCCTCAGCATCCCAGAAAAAAGGAAAGGAGGAGTAGAGAGGGGCAGGTAGGCCTGGGCAGACTACAGTCCAGGTGAGGAAAATGGGCAGGGAGCAGCCAGCGTGGGTGTCCACATAGTGGGAGGAAGGAGAGGCTTGTAGTCCCATCATCCCTGAGGATCCCAGGAACTGTGGCTTCACTGAAGGAGGGAGAAGGGGCACCTTGCTTGGGCCCCAGGGAGCAGCAAGGTGAACCCCGTCTTTACCCTGCTACGGAGAAAAAAGGAAGGGAGGAGGGGTCAGAGCAGGGGTGATTGGGAAGCCATTTCACTCCTGGTCACCCCTTCCTGCTGGCAGGGGCCTCCCCATACCCAGGGGTGCAGATCAATGAGGAGTTCTGCCAGCGACTGAAAGACGGCACCAGGATGAGAGCCCCAGAACTGGCCACTCCTGCCATGTGAGTCTCCTGCTGATATGCAGTTGCTGGGGGACATAGGGACAGGCACACAGAGAGGGCTGTGTGGCCACAAGAAGAGGCATTCAAGCATGGGGAGGTGGGGCAGGCCTACCCTGTAGTGTGCTGACCCCATGCGCCCTGGCCCCTGCCTGTGGACTCACAGTGGTAGTCACAGCACCCTAACTAGGAAAGGGAGGCACAGGTGCCCTGTGAACACCTGACCGGAACCAGAGTCACCAGGGACAACATCCTCAGGAATGGGCACAGAGACCACACTTGCAGAAAGAGCAAGAGGCAGTTAGAGAACTGCCCTAGCCACGAGGGATAGCCCATGCCAAGCCTGGAGCAGGAGAGCAGAGTGTGAGGGACGAGCTCAGTCTGTTTTGTTTCCCTTTTTTAAAAAATACCTTAAGACCAGAGATGTAGCTCAGTGGCACAGCACCTGCCTGGCTAGTGCGACGTCCTGAGTTCAATTCTCAGTACAAAAAACAAAACAACAACAACAACAACAACAACAACAACAAGCAAAAAACACCTGAACCTGGGCACCTACATAGAGAAGAGGTTTACTCAGCATGGTGTAAGAGTCCAAGAGCATGGTACCAGCATCCACCGGCTCTGGGGAGGGCCTTCATCAACACCACAGTCTGGCAGGCGACACCATGGTGAGGCACATGAGGGAGCAAGCAATCACAAAGCAAGACAGAGGATGAGGGACCAACTCTGTAACAACCTGCTCTCGGCAGGACTGACTCCCTCCACTTGGGACCCCGTTACCTAGGCTGGGCTCCACCACACTGGGACCGAGCCTCTAACACAGGAGCCTCAGAAGACCACACTGAGGCCACATCCAAACCACTGCGGGTAGCTGGGGAGACAGGAGGGCTGAGTGGGCTGGTGGGAGGGCCGGGGTGCACTCAGGGCACACCAGCAGCCGGCTTCCCCCACAGACGCCGCATCATGCTGAACTGTTGGTCTGGAGACCCCAAGGCAAGGCCTTCTTTCTCAGAGCTGGTGGAGATCCTGGGTGACCTGCTTCAGGGAGGGGGCCGGCAGGTGAGTCCTGGCTGTGTCCTACCCTGGGGCCCGCCTCAACTGTGCCTGAGCCCCCACACACCTCTCAGCTACCAGGCAAGGCCGCATGTGTCTGGGCCCAGACCCCTGTCCTGTTTTCCTCTGCCCACACCCAGCATCTTCTGCTGGCACAACAGTGACAGCTGCCCAGCAGTCATCATCACTCCACAGGGCACCCAGGCTGGTGCTCTGAGGTCTGCAAAGCAGCTAGTCTCCCTGGCATAGCAGTGGTTTTTCTCCACCCCTCGCACCCACTGGGTACACTGGCCCCAGACCTGTGTGTCTTGCACCTCCTTCCCCAGTGGTGCTCAGGGAGGGTGCCCTGTGCTCTGAGATCTAACAGAGCATCCAGGAAGCATCCTGCACCTGGGCCTCACCCCACAGCCAAACCTCAGGGACTGGGGATGGTAGTTTGGTACCAGTGCTACCCAAGGAAAAGATAACATCCTCTAACCAGTCCCAGAGCTGCAAGGGCATCCAGAGGGCCCAAGAGAGGATGCTCCCCAAGCCTGGCCCACCCACCTGCCTCATCTGTAGTTGGAGACCTGGGAGGGCTGTTGGGGGAGTTGAACGAGGCTGGCCATCAAGCCATCAGGATCCTTGACCTGGGCCCATCCCAAGCACTGGCTCACACAGCCCCACCTGATCCCATTTCAGAGGTCAGGACTTGAGCAGTCCTGTATGCAGGGGTAGGGGCTGCAGGTCAGGACACTGTGTGGTCTCTGGCCCCAGCCACCTGTCCGATTCCTGCCAGGAGGAAGATGAGGACTGCATGGCCCTGTGCGACTCTCAGAGCTCTGAGGATGGCAGCTTCTTGCAGGCATCCACCACAGCCCTGCATGTCACCAAGCCAGACAGTGAGGGCAGCCCACCAAGCATGCATCACCACAGCCTGGCTGCCAGGTAGCCACTCCCCAGCTGGGCACAGGACACCAGGCGGGTATCAGTTTGGAGGCAGCTCTTTTATGCTCCTGAGTCATCAAGGAAAAGCAGCTGACAGCAACTTGAGAGATGAGTGGATGCCAGAGTGATTCAGATGGCAGCACCAGGCACCAATGCAACTGTGGGCCTGGCCAACTGTGGGGCTTCCCCTAAGCCCCATGGTCTCACAGCTGTGCTTTGCTTATAGCCTCCTCATTGCTCCACACTGAGTACCAATGTGTTAGTCCATTTCCCACTGAAATGCCAGAGGCTGGCATTTCAGAAAGAAAAGGGTCACCAAGCTCACAGTCCTGGAGGCTCAGAGCATGGCCCTGGGATCTCTTTGGCTGTGAGCAGAGTCTTGTGGCTGCTGGTATTATGATAGCAGGATCCCATGCCTATGTGGGTCAGCAAACCAGAGGTTCAGGGGCTAGGCTGGTTTGTTTCGTAGCTCATGCCCTTGAGAAGACACTGAGTCGCAGAAGAGCCCATCTTGGGCACTTGCAGGGTGACAGTATGAGTGGGCCAGGTTTGAGCCAAGACTCCTCCCAGCACCTAATGACTTAGCTCTTGAGCAAATCCCAGAAACCACTATCAAGGACACTGGGAGCAGAAGAAGCCACTGATTAACCATGGTCGGGAATGAAAACCTAGCCTAAGTTCCCCAGTCACCCTTGGCAGTGCACACCCCTGGGAGATTGTGCTATCTACACTCCCACCTCCCAGCTGGGAGAAATGGACACTGAGTCCTGCCCCTCTGCCCCAGGCACAGGGGACAAGGACAGGAGCTGGTTCCTGCCAGGCCCCCTGCCAACCCCCTGTACACACATGCATG
This sequence comes from Dasyprocta punctata, assembly GCA_004363535.1. NCBI lineage: Eukaryota > Metazoa > Chordata > Mammalia > Rodentia > Dasyproctidae > Dasyprocta > Dasyprocta punctata. Next base: position 99,446 of record RJWM01001485.1, on the reverse strand, counting down.
CAGACCTGTAACCCGAACACACCTGTGCATGCACAAGCAGGCCTGTCAGCCACAGCCTAGCCCAGGGAGAAGGCTGCACCACCACCACCAGCTCTGTGCCCTATCCCCTCCACTGGAGCCCGCTCTGTGCACTGAAAGGTTCTGTCCTTCCTGCACAGGATGAGATACAGCTCGGGAGAGGGAGGCACTTGCTGGGAACCCTCTGCAGGGATTGTGTGATGGGCACCTGAACCAGTCCCCTTTTTCCCTACCCCTGCAGCAGGGCCTTCGTGGAGGAGACAGCAGATGGTGGGGGGACCCTCCAGAGGGACTGGGGTGCTCTTCCTCAAGCACCCACTGTTTCTCCCCACAGATACTACAATTGCGTGTCCTTTCCTGGATCCCTGGCTAGGGAGGCTCGGACCCAGGGTCCCTCTAGGATGGAGACATTTGAAGAATTCCCCATGACCCTGACAACCTGCAAACCTGTGGTAAGGAAGGGGTGAAGAGGGGCTACACATCTCAGATCGGGGCCAGGGTCCTCGAGGTGGAGGGGAGGAGGCAAGCATCAGGGTCCTGATGCAGGGGACAGAAATTGGCTAAACCTTTCTAAATATTTATTTTATCTTTGATTAATGTGTATAAATTGTTGTATACTAATGGAGCTTGGCATAATGTTTCAACACATGCATGCAGTGTGCCCTGATGGGATCCACCCTTCGTTCACCCACCCTCCTGACTCATCCCAAGCTCTAGCAGTCACTGCTCTGCTTTGGGGGCAACATGCTTGAGCTGCCACCTGTGAGAGAGAATGTGCCATGCTTGCCTGTCTATGTCTTGGTCATTTCACTTTTGCTTCCATCCATGCTGCTACAAATAAAGAGATTTCCTTCTTTACATCTGGATAATACTCCACTGTGTATGCATTCCACATGTGCTTTTTCTAGTCATCCATTCACATATCTTATTGTGAACAGTGCTGTCTCAGAAAAGTAAAAACAAAAAGGAGTGGGGAGGTAACTGAGTGTGAAGGGCCTGGGTTCAAACCTTAGCACCAGAAAAAGAAAGAAAGGAGGAATGAATGAAGGGAGGAAGGGAGAGAAGAAGGAAGTGGTTCGTCTTGGGTGTACAGGCATGTCTTTTGTGAAGTCTTGAGAGTGGTGAGGCCAGGGGTGCCTCCAGGCACTTAGGGTCTCAGTGCTTGCTTTTGCTCTGCCCTGTCACTGTCGCTTAGGGCCTCCCCTCCAAGCAGCCCCAAGCCCTCTCCCCCAGCAGCGTAGAAACCCTAGTGGAAAGACAGCCACCACCCCAGACAGTTATGGTGGCATCAGCCCCAGTCACTAGAAGAGGAGGATGGGACATGGGGAGCAGGAAAGCTGCAGGTGTCCACCCACGTGGTGACACCTGTGTCCTCAGGCATGCTCAGACTCAGCTTGGTGAGGCTGGACAAGTGTATCATTTGCTAAGGAAGAGACCACGCCCCCAGACCTGAGCTCCAGTGGCTCTGGGTAGGAGTCATGTTGAGCACTGGTCAGTCTCCAGAGAGCACTGACCCAACGAGTGGGGTGGGCACTTAGCACAGACCCAGGTCTGTGCCTCATAGGCCAGACGAAGCCACTGGGGTCTCAAGCTCTGAGAAGATTGCAGTTCCCCTCTGTGGGGTTCAGAACAAAAACCACACAAGCCGCACTTGAAGGGGAACAAAGCCCTACTAAAACCAATCTCTCCAGGCTGATCATTTGAAAAAAAAAAATTGTGAGCTTCCAGATTCTTCTCACTGCTCCATAATTTCTGTTGCTCTTACTCTACCTGTATGTACCCTGATCACACACGGGTTGCTGACACAACATGGTTCTCCCAGACCTCAGCTTCGGGCTGTGCGATGGGGACTGCAACCGCCACCTGCATGCCTGGGGAGGGATCGGATGTCTCTGGCCAGCTCAGTCACCATGGCGGTGGGATGAGGTTCCCAGCAGCCACAGCCCTGGTTGGTTCTCTCGCACAGGATAACCAGACAGACAGTGGGATGGTGTTGGCCTCTGAGGAGTTTGCACAGATAGAGAGCAGGCACAGACAAGAAGGTGGCTTCAGGTAAGCACTGCCATGCCTCCTCCTCTGCAGTGGGGGCACTGCCCTTCCTGCAAAGGCCTGGGTGCACCTACCACTCTTACTGTGGCTGTCTGTCACCTGTTTGTGCGTTCAAGGCAAGCTACTGAGACTGAGGCCTTTGGCACCCGCCTCTCTTCCATTCCCCACCCTGACCCTGAGGCTCCCACTGCTCCCTGCAACGTGACTGATGCACAGCCCTGGCCCCATGCCCACAGAAGCCAGGAAGATAATGTAACTTGAGCCGGCTGCTGTCCTAGTTTGTTAAAAGCGAAATCCTCCCGTGAACCAGGATTGAGGGGGATCTGGGTAGAAAGTGATTCCATTTGCTTGTCAAGATAGCCCCCCGGAAGAAAAACAATTTGACCACTTGAATATTTAAACTTTTCTGAGTATACCTGAAAAACTTAAATGTCTGCTTAAAGCATACACTTTATTTATTTGTCTTACTCTATTCTATTTATTTGTTTTGAGATGTTGGGGGTTGAACCCAGGGCCTTTGCATGGAGCTGCATCCCCAGCCTTTTACACTTGTTATTTTGAGACACGGTCTCACCAAATGATTATGTAACCCAGCTTGGGTTTGAACTTGATTTCCCTGCCTCTGCCTCCCAGAGTGCTACGTTAACAGGCAGGCCCCACCACGCCTAGCTGACACATTTGTGTCACTAGTTTACTGAACTTTAGTGGAGGTGGGGGGTGCTTTCCTGTAATCCCAGCCCTCAGGAGGCTGAAGCAGGAAGATCAGCACAAGTTTCTAAACTACATAGTGAGCTCAGGACCAACCAGAACTACGTAGCAAGACCCTGTCTCAAAAAACAAAAACAAACAAAAAATACTAAACTTTGAATTTTCAGATTCAAGATGCTCAACTTGTCTTGATATTTTGTGTTCCTGGGGGTTGAACCCTGGGCCTGCCTCACGCTCCTTAGGCAGCACTCTGCCAGCAAGCTGTGTGCCCATTGCCTGCAGGACCACTTTATACCAACCCTTGGGGGAATGTGTCTGCAGTGCTGTTAACACAGGCGAGTTGCAGGTCACGCAGGGAATGACGACTGTATCTGTATTATGCATCTTTTTCCTCTTTTTAAATGGATGCCACCATCAGAAGACTTCTATTAGTAACTCGGTTTTGGAAAATTAATGCTACTAACATTTCCACAAATAGTTGTGGCCGATGTTTCTTTATCAGTGTCTTATCATTCAAAAAAACAATAATTCGGTGATAGAGTAAGGCTAGGGTGTAGCGCGATGGTACAGCACTTGCCTAGCCACATGCAAGGTCCTGGCACCCCAGCACTAGAACCTCAACACCAAAATATACAAAGGAGAACAGAGGATGACAACTATTGAAACTGAAACCTCCACACATCGTCCTAAAGCAACACAGCTGCTCAGGGAGATCGCTGGCACAAGGACAGACATGCGCACACGTGCGACCAGCAGAGTCTAACCTGAGCCCTGGCAGAAGGAAATCAGACAAGGGCTGCCCTTTGAGAGGAACTCAAGACATCGTTCTTGGGATAGTGACCTGGGGGAGGGAAGCAGAGCTCCTAGTGCGAGTGTGAGACCCCATGAGCATGGGTGCCATCACAGATCAGGAACAGGAAGCAAGTGCTGCTTGGCATGATGAGAGAAGGTTCCAGAAGACCACTGTCCTGCAGAAACAAGTTAGTGTCCAGAACTCAGAACACCGACAGACACGCATGCAGGGGACTTGTTCAGTACAGAAACCACGCCTTGGCAATGGTGGCTGCAGAAGGTTTGTCTGGGTTCCCTTGGAAACTCCTCACACTGAGCCATGAAAAGAGGCAGCAGATCACCTGGCTGGGACAACTGTGGCACACGGAATGTTCTCCAAATAGGTGCCAGAACGGAGTGTGCCTGCGAACCCCTCTAGGGGAAGAAAGCCGTTTACTTGCCTGGGTCTTTCCTGTCTCCTGTGAACCCTTGACCTACCCTGGCCCCTTGGGGGCCAACAGTTCCTCACTTCCAGGCTGCCCCTCCCCCTCACAGTGACCATTCCAAATCCCAGTTCCCATGCCCTGCCATGTGGTGTTGCATCCAAGTCTCTAGGGAAAAGGGGAATCTGGAAAACTTGGGCTTGTGATTGCTCACATGGCTGCCCAGCAACAGCCAATGAGAAGCCCAACACTCCTTGGGTGAGTGATTGGCTGACCTCCATGGGACTGTGGTACTGGACATGAAAGAAGAAAGGATGTGAGCTGGGGCAGCTCAGTGGCAGAGTGTTTGCCTAGCAGGTGTGGGGCCCTGGATTCCACTGTCAGCACCATAGAATAGAAGAAGGATGCGGTAAAGGGAATCTGAAGTGATACCAAATATGTGGCCCCAATTCATAGAGTAAAGCATAGACATAAAGAGTCAAGAAGATAAAATTGAAATAAAGAGGTAAAAGGATCAGAAAGTAATAGACATAGATGAATAGAAGACAACAATGGTGTAAAATTGGAGACCCTGAAGAGTAAAATTCAAACTAATACATTAAACTTGCAATTCAGAATAAGACTCTTAAATAAATAAAAGAAGACCTGTAAATAAAGGACAGACAAAAAAATAAAAATATAAAGAAAGAAAGAAAGAAAGAAAGAAAGAAAGGACACTTGGGAAAATTGACCCAAAACAGTCAACTCTCTGACATACTCTAGAACTATTTGGCTTCAAAGATAAACATTCTGGGAACTAAAGCAAAAAGACCAAGTTATTCACCAAGAAAAAAAAAAGAGAGAGAGAAGTATTAGCATTTAGGTTTTTTCAGCAGGGCATGGCGGCACACTCCTGTAATCCCAGCATCAGGAGACTGAGGTAGAAACATTTCTGTGAGTCAAGGCCAGTCTGGGCTACATAAGTGAGTTCAAGGCCAGCCTGCACTACATAGTGAGAGAGTCTCAAAAAAATTTTTTAAATAATATTATGAAAAGCAAAATAGAAATAAATGGACTAAAAATATTAAAGAGAGCTGAGTGGCTGGGGATATAGCTCAGTGGCACAGTGCCTACCTGGCAAGCTCAAGGTCCTGAGTTCAGTTCCTGTGTACAAGAAAAAAGAGAGCGTGAGCTGAGTGAGTGGAGCACACCTGTAATCCCAGCACTCAAGAGGTTGAGACAAGAGGATCACTATGAATTTGAGGTCATATTGGGCTACACAGTGACTTCAAGGCCAGCCTGGATTACACAGAGAGACTCTGTCTCAACAAAAATAAAAATTAATGAAAGCTGAAGATGTGATCAGAGAGGAGGGCGTGGTTGAAAGCTGAAGCTTGGGTTTCATTCCAAGAGCAATACGTGGCCACCGGAGGAGCCCCTGAGGTTGCAGCAGATTTAAGGGGTGTCTGCAAATGGGGTCGCAGGGAGGTGGAGTAGAGCAGAGCGCTGTGCCTCGGTGAGGCCCCAGGCTGGCAGAGGCCTGTGGCGGGGAGTAGTGCAGACGCTCTTTGGAGTACAACGCGAGGGCCACAGCCGGGTGTTTGGCCTGAGTGACGGAGCGAATGTTGAAGCATTTATGGAAACGGCAGGGCAGTGCGCAGTCTTGGAGGGGCACTGCTTCCAACAGGCAGTGAGCAGCAAGAGCACGCGGGGTCTCCCACGCCCGGTGCCGTGGGAAGAAGGCTCCAGAAGACAAGGTCCTGTAGAACCGAGAGGACCCGGAGCGCCGAATACAGACTCGCACGCGCACGCGCACACGGGACTTGTGCTTTGGAGACCCTGCCCCTCCCTCTTCACGGGGCAGTACAGGACGCCTCTCCTCGCGCGGTTCCCTTGGACACGGCGCGATCGACTTGCGGGGGTGCACAGGTACATCCACTCCTAGAGAAGCAAGTGGGGTGAGGCTGGCCGTCCCCGTGGCGCTGTGTCCAGGATTGGGGTGCAGGAAGCGCGGGCGAGTGTCCGCAGCTTAAGTCAAGGCCGTGCAACAAGGTCTGTGCCGAGCTTTGTGCCCCGCTCTGCGCTGGCGCTTCTGATGGATCGGCCCCGCGCAGTGGGCGCTCTTGTCTTTCTAACGCCGCCTCCCTGTCTCGCAGCTGTAAAGGACCTGGCCAGGAGGGGGCCGTGACTGCGGCGCACCCCGACCCCCAGCGGAGGAGGAATCTGCCCGACCAGGGAGCTCAAGGAGGCCAGGTGTTCTTCAACAGCGAGTACGGGGCGCTGTGTAGGCAGCTGCAGAAGGGCGACCGGGCCTCAGCCGGCGCGCCCTTGTCCTCAGACAGCAGCTACTGAGCATCGCGTCGACGCCGGTCCCACTGACCCTGAGCTCTGACGGCCGGGGCAGGGAAATCCCCGGCAGGCCGAGGAGAGAGCCGGAGGCCTGGGCTGGGCGTTCGCCTCCTTTAGCTCTGACCCGGAGGAGCCTGCTCCCTCCACTCCAGGCTCCAGGCTCTGGAACTGTCCCCCTTGCCTGTCGTGAGCCCCGCCCTCCAGGCGCTCCCAGCCCCTTCTCAGATCCAGAGCCACTTGTCCCGATGACCCTGTCCACAGGTGCTGGCCCTGAGCCGGCCTCTCCCAGGGCACCGGCTTGCAGTCGCTCCTTTTGCCACAGTGGGTGGGTGACACAGGCCCTGTGTCCTGAGGAGCGACACGCGTGTCTGGGACTCGCACGGGCTGGAGACAGAGCTTCTTCTGAGCACATCTCCCAGCCCCACCCCAAACGCTGTCCCCCGAACCCGCCTCCCCTTCCCCTGGGGAAGGGCATGCTTCACCCCCTCCCAGAAGCGACAGAGAGCCCATGTCTATGTTTCCTGCCACAGCAGCAGAGGAGGAATCGGGGGTGGGCTGCTCTCCTGAGCCCACCAACGGCTTCCTGGCCCCTGGGGTGACCCGGTTCCAGATAGTGAGGCAGAAGGCAGTCTGAGTGTGCACCACTGTCCCACAGACATTTCCTTTCACTAGAACTTCAGGACTCTCAGCTTCTGTGATGAGTTCAGTTTTCAAAACTTCAGCTGGAAGTGGGCCCACTATTTTTTACTGAAATTAGGCAGTTCTTGGCTAAGACGCTGCAGTCCGCATGGCCTGTCTCTCTCAGAAGATTGCCAGCCTCACATGCCCAGTCCAGAATCAAGAACAAACCCATGGCCCAGTGCAGCCCCTCTGGCTTCTGGCCCAGGACGTTATCTTCCACCCCAGGTGCCTCCAAGACTTGAGCACTGTGGGTTCCACCCAGGAAGGCCTTGGGGCTGGCTCAGAGACAGTGTGGCCGGTGCCACACAGGAGTGGAAGGTGTTCCTGCGGTCCTGGGAGGACCCAGCCCTGCCTTTTGCTTTCCTTCTGTGTCCACGCTGGCATTTTTGTCCCCACAGGGGAGCAACCAAGTCCCCCTGGAGGCTGAGACCATTCTGCCCAGACCCTGTCCCAGTTTATACTACCTGTCCTCCCTGCCAAGAGAAAGAGCCTCATCTGGTCAGCACCGCAGACCGCAGTCCCCACCCCTGCCCAAGATGCTTGCGGGACAGGCGGCGGCAGCGAGTGGGGGCTTCACTGCAGATCTTGTACGCAGAGCACAGTGGCACTCCATGAGACAGTGGTGTAGGTGTAACTGGTCCTCGCTGACCCCAGACCGCCTTCCTCTGCGTGGCACCTGGCCTCAGGCTCACCCGGGGACAGTCCAGAGGATGCCAGCAGCGGGGGCGCAGCCCCCAGGCCCCGTGTGCACCTCTTTCTCGGTCACCTCTCTCCTGTCATGTAACTGCATACACTACAATGTACTGAGGAAGAAAGCCCACTGCGCCCTTGTAGACATGTTCTCCGAAAGATCTAAAATATTTAACAAAAGATAATAATAAATCAGATGCCAGTCTCTAAGTCACCACGAGTGCATTCTGAGTGAAGTCCCAGCGGTCTCAAGTTTTCGTCCTAGGCTGCCCCAACCCAGGGAGGCCCAGGACAGGCGGCGCCACGCGAGGAGGCGCTGTCCCCAGGCGGCCGGCAGAGGGCGCGCTCCGGCTCGGCTCCCCCGAGGGCCCGGACCGGTTTTGCGAGCGCAGAGCCGCAGGGAGCCCCCGACCGCGGCCCGGTGAGGCCGGACTCAGAACTGCGACCCCTGGCCCGCTCCTCGGCGCCCAGCAGGGCGGAACCGGTCTGCCAGCCAGGTGCCCGCGGCGGGCAGGCGGCTGTGGAGTTTGTGACTGGCTTTGCTTGTTACCGAGCCGATTCTCGGTACCGAAAAGACCCGCACCGCGCATTCCTGTGTGCCGGGACGTTTCGTCCTGCATCGTACCCGACTCAATTCGGCAGCTCCTAGGATGTTTGCCCCATCCCAGCCCCAGGCGAGCCGGGCCTGCACACGTCGCCAAGCCCTGTGGAGGATTTCCCGGGGGTGCGCTCATCCCTGGGCCCTTCTGTGCTACCTGCTGCCTCAGCTGCCACTGCGCCCCTTCCAGTACCCACAGCCCATCCCTCCGAGTCCCAAAACCCTACAAAGTCACCTCTTTTTGGCACCAACAGTGCCCTCGAGTGTCTCTCCGTCTGGAGGTCACTGTGGCCTGGGCTCAGCATCCAGAGCTGCTTTGGAGGAGGGGTCTGCAACTGTGAGGCTGGGCTTCTGGGCGACCCCTGGCCTGCGGAGAAGCAGGAAGAGGGGGATGGGGAAGAGTGGCCAGTGGGGCCACTCCCACAGGGCCGGGAGCACAAGGCAGGAGTGTTTCTTAATTTAAGGATATAGGGGGTTCCAAGAAAGGTCAGTGGACTCAGGCTGACATTCATGCTGCAAGAAGGGATCTCAAAGAGGCCAGGGGAGGATGGGCCACCAGGCAGCACCTGAGGCCTGCAGCGACACTGGGCCCACACCACCCTTTGGAGCCTCAGCTTTTCTTCTGTGGCTTCCACTTTGCAAAGCTTTCATGGTGACAGTCAGAGTTCCCACAGTGCCCCTGGCATGACCACACCATGAAGAAAAAAGCCTTCCGCCCTCCCCCACTGACTCGTACCCACAGTGCTGTCTGATCCCAGTGCCCTACTACACGTGTGCCCGCCCCCCACTGCCATCTGCACGCTAAAGGTGAGGTATCAGCAGGTAGGGCCTTTGGGGTAACAGAGTCACAAGAGGTCAGTTCCCTGACAAGAACCCTGGGAGTTCCTCTGTCCTCATTCTACCCTGCAGGGAAATGGGGAGAAGTCACATGTCCAAAAACAGAAGGTAGGCACTCTCCAGACACTGGATCTGCTGGGGCCTTGGTCTTGGACCTCCCAGCCCCCAGACCATGGGAAATAAACATGGATGATTGAAACCAGGGCTCTGGGCTTGTGCAGCAAACCCAACTAAGCCACCCCGCCACATGTCTCTCTCCGGCAGAATGAACCATCACTTTGGGATAGCAGCAAGGGCGTCTCTAATGGGGATGGACTGGTCTACAGTCTGGGCCACCAACCCACACTCTCACCTGGTAACAGCGGCTGCCAGTTCTGCTGCATGGAAGCAGCACAGAGCACTGCCAGTTCCAGTCCCACAGGGAAGCCAGGCATGGGAGGACCCGGGACCATGTAGTCCCCTATCAGATCTCAGGCAGGTCATTGACTGTCTCTGGCTTTTCTTATGAATGAATAGGGCCCTTCCCACTCCCAATGCCATTCCTTTCATTCCTTTACCCATGCCTTCTTAGTCCTTGGCTTGGCGGGGCTCCACCTCAGCCCAGGCAGAAATAGGATAACAACCAAATTATACACCGTGATTCCTTGGCTGCTGCTTCTGTGATCAACACAGCCTGTAGAGCACTGGAATCCCACTGAGACCTCAGGAAGGACCCTGGGAAAGCAGCAAGTCTTGTTTCCCTGAACATAAATCAGTGTTTAAATTTGGTATTGTTGGCTACTGGCTTGTCACTCCTTATAAGGATAATTACCTAAAACACGGGAGCTGAGAACAACTGACACCATTTGAGGCTGAATCAAGCTTTGCCTGAAGGCAAACCGTCCTCTGAACTTCAATCATTGCCAAAGCCAGGTGGGTCAGCTTTCGGTCACTCTTACCAATGCTCTGAGCTCACATGCAGGAACCATGGTAATGACCTCTCCTCGCCCTTTCCACCACGGGGCCTGTAGGGAGGAGAGTCTTGGGTGATGAGAGGACAAGAGGAAGTGCTTGAGAGAGCCAGATCAATATTGACCAAGACGCAGGCATCTGGAAGTGGGAACAGGATGCCATGGAGACACTCCCCAGAGCCCAGGAGGCCCAAGCTATGCAGAAGGAGGCTGAAGTGGGTGAGCTGGCAGAGTGCATGCATTGGCCCTAAGCAGGGACCAAGTGCTGGCATGAACAGGGGTCTGGGGAGCGTGGCAGCCCTCAACATCCCCATCTGTTGCTCCTCAAGCAGCCTGTACCTGGTGCTGCAGAAAGCCCAGGGGCCCTGCTGCAGTGTCCTCATACTTGGTTCTACTTGTCCTCATGGTAACAGCACAGGGCGGGAAGGAAGGGGCATCTCTTAGCTGATGCCACTGCACATCAGGAAGGACTGTGGTGACCATATCACCCAGGGGCTTTCAAGACTGGGCCATGTTCAGAAGGCTCTGTGGGGAGGGCCCAGGATCTTGGTCAGGAGTGAGGTGCTGGCTGAGTCCCCAGTGGTGACCATCATCCCCTGCTCCCAGTGGTCCGGGAACTCAGAGGCACAAGGGGCCGTTTCCAAGCTGTGCATGCACTAGCTTGAGGGGGAGGGGTGGTTTATTTAAGATCAGCATCCTGTGCCTATCATCCCCACCTGGACTCCATTAGATGGCATGACACTGGGCTGCCATGGAAAGAGCAAGTCAAAGTGAGCACCCCCCACACACAGCTCCCATGACAAACAGCACCTAGATGCCTGGTTTCCACCTGCCCAGAGGGGCCATGCCCCCTCACCAAGAGGTGGCACTGAGCCCACTATCCTCCCGTTTGCCTAACCTTGTTCTGAGTGTAAATAGCAGAGGAGGCTCCTCAGTGGCAAGTCTGAAAACAGAGGTGCTGGTCTGACACACAGGGAAAGAGAACAGAATAAGTGAACCTCCTGGAAACCCTCAGGCATCAGGCTGCTGTGTGGGCAGCCCTGACCTGTGTGCCTAAGCCCCATCTTCGCCTGCCCATGGTAGCTGCACTTGTGTCTAGGGTGGGCACATGACAAGGGAGGGCAGGCTGGGAAGGCAGCTGGGAGTGGTGACCCCAGACGAGGAACCAAGTGTGGAGAGCACTGGCAGGCCTTGAGGGGCCTTTGCAAACAGGAGGTCAGTGGGTGGATTTCCAAGGTGCAATCAAGTCCACTGCAACTGACTGAGACCCCTCCAAAGGTCCTGAGCACCTGCTGCCTTGCTGTGAGAGTCCTGGCATTTAGAATGCTGCATGGACAGTATGCTAAGCATCAGGCCAGAGGCCCAGGCAGAGGAAGTTGGCACATTCCTCACCCTGCTGGAGGATTCCGTTTGGTGAGCATCTGGTTTCAAGTGCTTCATGGTCCTTTCATAGTCCCAAATCTGACATTTGGCCCATGCCCAAGACTACCAAAGTCATTTACCTCCAGCACTTCCTGCATCTCCAGAGGGTATGGTGAGGTCTCGCTCCAGAGGATGCCCTGCAAACATTGCCTGGAACACGCTGAGTGCACCATCAGCAGAGGGTGCCAACCCTTTGCTAGTGTTGGGGCCAGGCTTCTGCCACAGAGCAGGAGTACAGGAGCTGGGCGGAAGGCCCGGTCTGGGTGTTGACAATTGTTACCACCCTGGCACCCTCTCTCCACACCAGGTGGTCTCCAACACCGACTAGAGACCTCAACTCACCTAGCCAGTGAAGAGGAAGGTAGGGTACGCTCAGAAATCTAGCCGGCCCAATTCCTGGAGACTATATGAAAAAAGAATCTTAGCAGTGTGATGAGGAGATTCCCTTGGACTATCTAGTGAGCCAATGCAATCACATGCAATCTCATGAAAAATAGGTAGGGAGATTCCACAGAGAGACAGAGACAGAGATAGAGACAGAAAGAGGGAATAGGGAGGAGAGAGACAGAGAGAAAGAAGAAGGGAGGAAAAGGGAGCAGAGGGGCACAGAGAAGGAGAAGCAGTGAGGGGAGGGGAATGAGGAGTAGCATGATCATGGAGGCAGGGATTAAGCAATATGGCCACAAGTCAAGGGATGCCAGCAGCCAACAGAAGGTGGAAGAGGCTGAAAATTCATTAGTTCGTAGAGCTTCTAGAGGGAGTGTGGTCGTGCCCATAACTTGCTCACACTCCAGCAGTGCAGGACTTCTGGCCTCCAGAACTCTGAGTGAATAAATTTGTGTTGTTTCCAGCCACCAAGCATGTGATGATGATACAGCAACCTCAAGAAGCTAATACAGAGAGCTCACCTCGCTCAATGTGGGCGGAACTCAGCCATTCCCACTGCACACCTTTGTGAACAGCTCATCCTGGGAGGTGCCAAAGCTGACATCGGCTGAAGGGGGACTGGTCTGGGTATGCTCTGGCCTTGACTATTACCACTTGGAAGGCTGTGGCAAGTCCCTGGGCCCCCTCAGAGGTGAAAGGGACGTAATGGCTCACTTTGCTGGATAGCTGTGGTGATTCATTTAGGGAACTGGAAAACACACAGGAAGGAAGCCGGGGGTCACACTGCAGGCTCATGGGAAGCTGAGCAGATCTGCTCAAACCATGTGAGCCAGAAAGGTGGAAGGGGGTTGGGAGTTTTATTGGTTTTTTTTTTTTTTTTTTTTGGTTTTGGTTTCCCTTTTGGTTTTGCTTTTCACAGTACTGGAGATTGAACACAGGGCCTCAGTCATGTTAGGCTGGTGTTCTACCACTCAGCCACACCCCACAGAGGTTGTTTTGTTTTGTTTTGTTGTGGGACCGGGGTTCGAACTCACAACCTAGTGCCTGCCAGACAGGTACTTAAGCCACTGAGCCAAACTCCTGGTCCCAGTTTTTTGAGGCAGGGTCGCACTATGTAGCTCAGGCCAGCCTTGCGCTCGTGTTGTAGCTCAAGCCAGTCTCAAAATCACAACGCTCCTACCTCAGCCTCCAGAGTGCTGGGATTAAAGGCATGCGCCACCACGCCCCACTTCACAAGCTTGTTTTAAAGGCAAAGAATACCAGGGAAGGGGTGCAAGGAGATTGCAGGAACCGTGCTAGGACAGGAAGCATTGGTCCCCAAAGATGGCTGGTGCTTGTGTTATACAGGTCTTTCCACATGGTACAAGGTAAGCCCAAGCTCAGCTCCCAAAATCCACCCAATCTGAGCAGGCAGCCCCAGGCCACAGAATCCCACCAGGGAATAACAAGTGCTGATAAAGAAGTGGAGAAAGGGAGACCTGTGCACAGTTGGTGGAGAAGAAAATGATGCAGCTGCTATGGGAAATCAGAGAGTGAGTCCTCAAAAAATTAGGAACAGGACTACTGTAAATAATTGCACTTCTGGACATACAGTAGTTTTCTCTTAACTGAGGTTCTGCTTCCATGGTTGCAGTTACCAGGGACCAGAAAATATTAAATGGAAAATTCCAGAGAAAAACCATTCATAACTTTTCGATCGCATGCCATACTGAGTGTAGTGAAGACATTGTCATTGTCTAGAACCATCCTTACCCCTTTGTCCAGTGGATCCACATTGCATGCACTACCCACCCATTAGTCACTTCGTAGCAGCTTAGGTATCAGATCTACTGTCATGGGATCACAGTGCTTCCATTCAAGTAACCCTTGTTTTATTTATAATAGTGCTGTATTGGGTATACTATGTACCCGCAAGTCCTCATATAATTTTGATGGGGCTGAGTTATTGGTTTGTTATTGGTTTGTTGTCTGGCAGTGTGAATGCTGTGCCTGCCCAGGGGTGGAGCCGACATACAGTGTAAGAGAAGGCGGGTCTTCCTGTTGTTCACTTCCTCTTTTGCCTCTCTCTCGCTCGCCAGCGTGCCTTGCTGCTTGTGGCTGCCATGAAAGGCAGCCTTGCCCTGCCATGCTGACTTGGAGCCAACTAATGGACTGAAACTCCCAAGAAACTGTAAGAATAAACCTTTCCTTCCCTAACTTTGGGCGTCAGGTATTTTGTCTTGGCAACGAGCGAAAAGTAACTAAGACAAGTGCCAAAGTGCAAGACCAGAAATGCTGACAATTTGGATATGCCAAAGAGAAGCTGCAAAGTAAGCTTCCTTTTAGGGAAAAGGTAGAAGTTATTGACCTGGTAAAGAAAAAATATTGTCTCCTGAGGTGACTCAGGTCTACAGTAAGAACAAATCTCTCAGTGGACTTGTGAAGAAGGAAAAAGAAATTCGTGTCTGTTTTGTTGACACACCTCCAATTCCAAATTTATGGCTACATTGTCTGATAGGTGTTTAGCTGAGATGGAAAAGATATTAAATTATGGGGTTTATACTATCAAGGACACATGATCAGGCATTCAGTGGGCAAATTTATACTCCTTGGTTAGGGAAGGTACATACCCAAAACAGTTTGAAGCAGGATTTTAAAGTGGTATTTGAACACCAATTTTCACATCAACATTATCCACAGTAGTTAAAAAGATGGGAGCAACTTAAGTGAGGCAAAATGTGACATGAACATACAACAGAAAAGTATTAAGCCTTTAAAAGGAAGAACAAACTAGGTGTAAAAATGTACTTCTGTAACCCCAGTTCTTTGGGAGTTTGAGGCAGGAGGATCCCAAGTTTGAGTCCTGTCTGGGCAATCTAGCAAGACCCTGTTTCAAAAATTTTTTTAAAAGCCTGATGTGGTACACACATAATTCCAGCACTCAGAAGGCTGAAGCAGGAGGATCACTGCAAGTTTGAGGCTAGCCTGGGCTACATAGTGAGTTGAAAGCCAGCGTGAACTATATGATGAGACCCTGTCTCAAAAAAGAAAAGGTTACACTGGTACACTGTGTATTATGTGTATTTATCCCAATAAAAATTTGGAAAAAAGAGAATCCTGTCAGAAGGGTCCCCATCTTGGTCAGTGCTGACTCCCTGTGGCCAAACAGCAGGGGCTGGGTCACTCTGCAGGGATGTGGTCTATTCCTCTGAAACACTGAGGCCCACCACATCTACTTCGAGGCTCTCTAGTACGACCAAGGGCAGGGCCATCCCCTCTGCCAAGGAGGGTGCCAGCTGTGTGTGTGAGGCTCCTGAAACCTTGACTGCACGTCACTGGTACAACTGGGCCCAGCCCTTCCTGAGGGCACCTGCTGTACTGCTGGGATTACACAAAGTGGGGGCAGGAAGGGGGCAGGGTGGGGCTAAGTGGGGTGGTCAGCATCCCCACACAAATGCCTGGGGCACATTCAGATCATTCGCTCTTGTGTTTGTTGCAGTTGAGACCAGATCTCACAATGTTGCCCCAGCTGACCTTGAACTCTTGGGTGCAAGTGATCCTCCTGCCTCAGCCTCCCAAGTAGTGGGGACTACAAGCTTGCACCAGCATACCTAGCTGCCTGTGTCACTTTTGGCAGTGGCAAAGGGGCCATAGCTTCCATGATGAAGCACCAGGTGGTTTCTACTTACTGACTTTCAGGGCCCAGGAGGCCTAGAGCCCAGGACGGGCAATGCCTCTGGGGACAAAGAACTTGATGATTTGTCACAAGCAGGTTTCCATTTGAATTTATCTTTAAATCAGAAGGAAAAAATCAATAGTGATTCATGAATATATAATAATGGATTCAGGCTGGATTATATTTATCTTTAGGACAATGTAGTCATAAAACATATTTTTAAAAACTTTTATGGAGGAAAATATCCACCCACAGAGGAAAAATTACCTGACCCTCACCAAGCCACAATGCAGGACTGCTTCATCTTATCAGCACTGGTCACAATATTTCTCATTAGGCAGTCTGGTGACATTCACAGGACAACTTCTAGAAGTATCTTTTCATAAAAAGAAGCTAGTGGGAGGTCAGTAGAGGCCACCCAAGTCCCTTCAGAGAAGCTCGTTGTCTGTAGAACTTGTATACTGGCCAGTTTTCCCTCAAGTCTTCACTATTCAAATAAAAATCACTGAGAATTTCAAAACAACTCTGATCATTAGTTGTCTGGAAAGTACGTGCTGGCTTTCTGTGTGTCTGCCCCAATAGTGACCATCAGAAATCAAAACCCTGGTCCAAAAAAGAAGCATAAAGGCTTAGGGAGGTGCCAGGAACCTTTATAAACTGAAATCTTATAATTTCCACTACATATAGTAAATTAGACCCACATATTGACTTTTCTGTCTCCCCATTTTCTACTAAAATTGGAATTTGATAACTCTTTCTAAGTAGTTTGGCTGGTTTGTGAGGAAGGTCACTGAAGTCCAGATCCCAAAATGCCTGGCTCTGGAATTCCATACCAACTCTTATGACCATCTTCTTTGGTTGGACCCAGGCCCTCATTTGACACATTTCATTAAGAAAGTCAGATAAAGTACTAGAAGACATGCTCTTTCCTTATTAGAGTTGCTGTTGTCAGGTAGATTTTGGCCAAGAACCCAAGGGTGTCCAAGGGGCCTATCTTATATAAGCCATCCCTTCAAAGGAAAAATGGCACAAAGCAAAATACCAGAGTATTTTTTGTGCCCTGAACCCACACAAGTCTGATACATCTCAGTCTTTATTACTGCCTCAAAGGGTTGGTTCCCTGATGCAGTTCCTGAGGGAGTCAGCAAAAAGTCAAAGGGACAGGAGCTCTTCCCTTTAGGGTAACTCCCCTCTGCCTTTTTCTTTCTTCTGTATTCTCAGTCTGTTTAACAGCTAAATGTGTGATCAACACAGCATGTCAGTTCTCCCCAGGGATGTTTGTCATTGTATCCTGTGACACAGTTCCCTGAAAAATGCTGTGAAAGTGAAGCCCCCAGCACTGCAGAGAGGGTCTGTGGTGAAGCTGGCTTGAAGGATCCACTCATCCAGAATTTGGCCCTGTTCCAATCTCCACTGGCAATTATCCTGAGCCATGCCATCCTAACATGGCAGGTGGGGCTGTTCTTTGGCCCAAGAGGACAATGGGGGCGGGCTAAACCCTTCTAACATGGAATATTTTAACAAAAGAAATGCAGGATGAATGAAGTCTCATCAGTAATTCCTACAACCAAACACTATTTTTCAAAATTAATACACTGCGTTCCACAGAGAATTGCAGTCTTAATCTTCAACTCTTCTGTGTTCTTTGTTGGCTCCACCTTGACCAGAGAGAGAATTCTCCACACCCACACCTGCCAGCCCTGTGTGGCAGCTGGAGACCCTCAACTGTTGCTGGACCCAAGCAATTTGTCTTGGCAACTGCTGACTTACTCCCACTTCCAAGTTTGGATGAACAAGCCCTGCTCTTATGAGACTTGTGTGTTAGTTAAAGGACACAAAACATTAGTTAGACATGAGAAATAAGTTGAGGAAATCTACGTACAATGTGCTGGCTATAGTTAATATTAATATATTGAAAATAAAACACTTGCTTCTGGAAAATGGCAGAGAGGTGATCAGCAACAAAATTCAGCCTCTCCAAGATCTAGAATCCAGACACTGAAAAATAACAACTTGGTGAAGAGAAAGAGAAGTAGATTGCTGGGAAGTGGGAAGGAATTCACAGGGAAATTAAAAGCTAAGATGATTTGGAGAGATGGTCCACAAGGCAGAGAAAAGAACAAAACAATCTGGACTCTGTCCAGTTCATGGGTTGCAGGGAGGAGAACCTGCTCCACAGAGGTAAGGTGAGTGCCCAGGGCTGGGAGACCCAGGGAGAAATAGTAGCAGACTGGGTCAGCAGTGGGTAGCTGGAGAGGAGTCCACAGTGGCTGTGAACTGCAAAAGCATTACAGAGTTTTGCCTCAAGGGGACTCTTTACACATGGCAGGAAACAGTCAAAGAGGGGTTTCAGCATGAGCTCCCACCATATTGCCAGAAAGCGCTTGATTGAGCATCATTTCAGGAAGGGGTTATTTAAATCTGGAATTCAGAACAATTGAAAAACATCACTTCAGAGCCCCCAGTGTTGCCTTTCCACAGTGACTGAGTGAGAGACAGCCATGGGAGAGAGCCAAAGACAGGGAGGGGGCTAGAAAGAGACCCATGAGAAGTTTAAACTCAGGCAGGAAGGGTACAGGCCCCACCCTTCATGTTGAGGATCCAGGTAAGGCTTGAGTTGAGCTCAGTAAGGACTAGGTGTAAAAGTGCCAGCATTAAGTACTTGAACCCTTGCTCTACCACCTACATCCGGCACAGATGTGAGTTTGACTGCTTTTCCTATTCACCAACATGAGAAAGGAATGTCTTGGTTGGAACATTGTCACAGACTGGAATAAATAGAGTGGTCTCTGTAATGGGGGAGGAGGTATCTCACAAATACACAGGTTGTAAGGCTAGCCAGAAAACACTGAGACTTGCTGGAGACCAAAACTGTGGATCCTAGAAGGAAACCACTCATTCAAAAATACAGAGAAGCCAGGTGTGGTGGCACATGCCTATAATTCCAACACTTGGGAGGCTGAGGCAGGAGGATCACAGTTTGTTCAAGGCCTGCCTGGGCTACATAGTGAGTTCAGATGCAACCCTTGAACTGCATAGTGAGGCCCTGTCTCAACAAAACAAAACAAAACAAAACAAAACAAAACACAAAACACCACAGAGAGAGTTCTATTCTTTTATTTTAGCACTTATTTTCTTTCTTCTTTACTGGTTTATTGGGGTTTGGGAAATTTTCCTTTGTTCTTTTTCCTTTTCCTTTTTTTCCTTTCTTCTTATTCTTGTTTTCTCTTTTCTAATTTTTTTTTTAATTTTCATTCTCCATATAATTTCTCTTTCCCTTTTGTCTCTCATTTTCTATTTCCCATGTGTTCTTTTCATTACCTTTATCTAACTGTATAAACATCCATCTACTCCTTATAGAATCCTTTGTCTCACTTTTTTCTCCTCATTCTCATCTCCTGCTGTTTAAGTTTTTCAAAATTTTCTTGCATTCTCCCATTCCTGACTCCCTATATTTTTAATAGTATAAGCACTGAGATTTACTACTATTTTAGACTGTTAATTGCGTGTTACTATTGTTGAATTTTTATCTATCATTAATGGAGGTACAGTTGTATTCAGTAAATATTTGCTATATGTCAATAGTTTATATTATAATTATAGATCTCTTTTCTAAGGTTAAGGGTGATGCCTTAATTGTTCTTAATGGTATAGCAGTATCTAGAGTGTCTTGGACAATATTATTATTGCTGTTTGATTTGATATTGCCAGGGTTGCATACTTGTTGCTATTAATAGTTTTTTTTTATGTATGTCAATACCCAGATTACCTTTGTGATATCCTCATTACTGTGGTCCATTCCCAAAGAAGTGTGTACTACCAATTATACTGCATCCACCCCTCCCAAATTAACACAGGTGATTGGGTCTTGGCTCAGAGACAAAGGCTGATAGCCTTGCCCTGGGTGTGTCACTAAAAAGAAGATTAACAAAGAGATCTCCGTACTAGCAACAAAAGTCTTTCTACTCTAAGTAACTGCAAAATTAAGCACAAAATAAAGCAAAACAAACAAAAAATAATATAGACATGAAAAGACAAGGCAACAAAACGCTTCCCAAAATCCACACCTCCCTGAAAGCTGACCCATGAGGCATGGAAGAGGAGAAAAGCAAAAGCCACACAACTGAATTATTCAATAGAATAACAGGAAATTAAAAACAACAGGTCAGTGAGGTGGTTGGGCTCACAGAAGATATAACTAATCAGATAGTAGAGGTAATAAAACAATCAGGGAACTTATAGAAGAGACTAATGAAAAGATAGTTAAACTAAACAAAACAATACAAAACATGCATGATACAGTTTGACAAAGAATTAGATTTCTGTGAAAAGGTTTTAAACAGCAATCCAGTGAACAAAAAATTATATTGCAAGTATGGGCAGCAGTAGGGACCAATGTGAGGACAGAATATCAGAATTAGAAGATAAGGATACTTTTAAGGATCAATTGTTCAAGAGATACCTTAAAAAATAAGAGAACATGAAAAGTGAAAACAACTGCTGCAAGATAACACAAAGACTAATATAAGTTTAATTGGAATAAGCAAAAAATAAAAAGATAGCACAAGGGCATAGAAAATACCTTTTTACAGAAATGATAGCAGAACATTTTCAAATACATATGGAAAAAAATAAACATACAGATAACTGAGGCATATAGAAACCCAAACAGCCAAAATCAAAAGTGAATCTCTCTAGGTCACACCATAATCAAAATCCCAGAAGTCCAATACAGGGATGGAATCATAAAAAGTATCAGAGAAAAGCAACAAATCACTTGCAAAGGTAAACTCATTAGAATTATAGCAGACTTCTCAACACAATCTTTAAAGGCCAAGAGCACTTAGAGTGACGTGTTTCAAGCCTAAAAGATAACAGCATCCAAACCTTACACATTCTTTGAAAGACTTATATATCCTGAAAGACTTTCTTCCAGAATTGATGGAGAAATAGTCTTCCATGACGAAGTGCACCTCAAGAAAATCATCACTAAACCAGCCCTAGGAAAAAAGTCTCAAAGATATTCTAGAAAGAGATAATGCCAAAAAAAAAATACTATAGAATGAATACACCATGCAGGGTGAGCAGTTAAGCAGACAGAAAGAAAGAAAGAAAGAAAGATAATGCAATGACAGAAACAAGTCAATACCACTCAGTAATAACTCTCAATGTGAATAGGCTCAATTTCCTAATTGAAACACACAGATTGGCAGAATGGATCACAAAACAAAACCCAACAGTATGCTACATACAAGAAACACATTTAACCCAAAAAGAAATTCATAGACTAAAAAATTGAAGAATAGAAAACACTTTCCACACAACAGGAATGTAAAAGCAAGTTGGAGTATCTATTCTATTTTCTAATAAAGTGGACTTCAAGCCAAAACTAATCAAAGACAAAAAGGGACATGACATATTAGTTAAGGCAACTCTTCAACAGGAAGAAATAACAATTATAAACACATATGCACCAAACAACGGTGAACTCTTCATTAAAAAAAACACTACTGAAAAAAAAAAAAAAACTACTGAACACAAAAGTTCAGATAAACATCAATACAATTATAGTTGGGAACCTCAATACCCCATTATCATCAATAGATTGACTAAGCAAAAAAAATCAACAAAGAAATATCAGAGCTGAACCAAACCTTTGAACAAATGAACTTAGTAGATATATAGAGAGTGTTCTACCTAACAGAAACAGAATACACAATTTTTTCAGCAGCATATGTAACTTACCTCAAAATAGACCATGTACTAGCCCATAAAGTATGCTTAAGTAAACACAAAAGAATTAAACTTGTCCTATGCATATTATCAGTTCATGGTGCAATGAAACTAGAAATTGAGCCAGGCATGGTGGTGCACGCCTTTAATCCCACCACTCTGCAGGTTGAGGTAGGTAGAGTATTGTGCGTTCAAGGCCAGCTTAAGCTACAATACGAGCACAAGGCCAGCCTGAGCTACATAGTGCAACCCTGTCTTAAAAACCTAGGGCCAGGAGTTTGGCTCAGTGGCTTCAGCACCTGCCTGGCAGGCACAAGGTTGGTTGGGAATTCAATCCCCGATGCCACAAAAAAAAAAAAAAACCAAACAAACAAACAAAAAAAAAACTAGAAATTGATGGCAAAGGAAATTAAACAATATCCTCTTGAATAATCAGTGGGTCACAGAAGAAATCAAGGAAACAATTAGTTCTTACAACCAAATGATAATGCCAGTACAACACATCAGAGTCTATGGAACTTCTCAGAATAAGAAATACAAATGGCCAATAAATACATGAAAAAAATATTCAACATCTCTAGTCATTAAGGAAATGGAAATTAAAATATCACTGAGCTATCACCTTACTCCAGACAGAATGGCTATTTCCAAGAAATTAGACAACAATAAATGCTAACAAAGCTGTAGGGCGAAAGGAACCTTTACGTGTTGTTGGTGGGAAAGCAAACTAGTAAAACCATTATGGAAATCACTATGGAGAGTCCTTTAAAAAAACTAAAACAAGTAATTTCATTCAACTCAGTTTGTAGGTATAGATACTCTCTTCTAGGAATCTTCCTGTAAGAGTTAAAGACATCATATTACAGTGATATATGCACATTCACGTCAACAGCACCATAATTAACAATAGCTAAATCTTGGAAACAGACTGTATGTCCATCAGCAACTGAATGGATAAAAAAAATGTGGTATTTACACACAGTGGAGTATTATTCTACCACGAAGAAGGAGAAACTTGAATCATTTGTGGGAAAATGGATGCACCTTGAGACCATATATTAAGTGAAATTGATCAGTCACACAAGCTTAAGTATCATACAGTTTCTCTTATATGAGAAACCCAGATATAAATAAAGAGCAAAATAAAAGATGGATAAGAGGAAATAGTGAGATAAATCTTTTACAAATTGAAACGAGATAAAAAGATGCAGGGAGAGCCAAGCGTGGTGGCGCACGCCTTTAATCCCAGCACTCGGGAGGCTGAGGTAGGTCGAGCATTGAGTTCAAGGCCGGTTTGGGCTACAACGCGAGTACAAGGCCGGCTTCAGCTGCATAGTGCAACCCTGCATCCAAAAACTAGGGCCGGGAGTTTGGCTCAATGGCTTAAGCACCCGCCTGTCTGGCAGGCGCAAAGTTGTGAGTTCGATCCCTGGTGCTGCAAAATAAATAAACAAACAAATAAGATGGAGGGAGAAGGGTGGAAGAGGAAGTGGGTAAAAAAGAATTATGATGGGTTATGTACATGCACTAGCTGCTCATGAGGAATGGGGTCATTATGTACTATGAACAAGAACTAATAAAAATAAATAAATAAATAATAAAATTGGGAAAAATACTTGAAAATAGACGAGTATAGATTGTAAGTGTTCTTACCACACATATATAAAAAATAAGTATATAAGGTAATGTATAGCTTAATTGCCTTGATTTGGCCATCCCACAATATATGCCTATTTCAAAACATCATATTGTACACCATAAATATATACAACTTCTGTCAACTAAGAAACACTTCTCCAGTGTAACTGAAACATTGTGCCATTTGACCAACATCTCCCAATCCTTTACCCACCCAGCCTCTGACCACCTTTCTAGATTCTACCTATAAGGAACACCATGCATGATAGTCATGGGATGCTTGGGGGATTGGTTTCAGGACCTCTGCAGATACCAAAACCTGCAGGTGCTCAATCTGTTCTATAACAGACTGTAGTATTTGTATGCAATCTCCACAATCCTTCTTTATACTTTAAATCATCTCTAGATGACTAACAATATAATGTATATGTTGTATAAGTAACTAATATAATGTATATGTTGTGTAAGTAACTTATCTTATATTGTTCAGGGAATAGTGACAAGGCAAACCATCTGTGCATGTTTGATATAGATGTGTGATTATTCCCCCAAATACTTTCCATCTTTGGTGGTTGAATCCACACTTCTGGCAGATGTGGAGGCCCCACTGTTTGCCTTTCTTTGCTTGAAGTTTTTCTCCTTCGTTTCAACCTAGAGGAAATCCCTCAACTGTGTCTACATTTGTTTTCTCCAGCTCGTGCCACTGTCTAGCCACCCTGGGCACTAGGCTCTGCTCTGGAAAGCCCATGGGCTTCATGGGGCCTTTGCCTATGCCCTACTCCCTTTCTGGAGCACTTTGCCTGTGGGCATGGCATTGATCTTGACAGTGGGATGGCATCTCCCAGGCAGGATACATTCCAAGACTCTCCTGGTGGATGGCTGAAACCAAGCATGGTATTCTGAATACCCGCAGCACTGCCACACGGTGCGAGTCAGCTTTCATGGTTTATGTCTCGGTGCCCCCTTTGCATCACTACTTTTGTGCTTTGCAGCCTTTATTAAGTAAAATAAGGTCCTTGGAGCACAAGCACTGTGGTGGTGCAACGTTCAATCTCTTAATGGAGAAGGTTACTCATTAACTGGCAGGTGGGGAATGTAAATAACAAGGATGTGCCAGGAAAAGGGATGATTCACATTCTGGGTCAGGTTGGGCTGAGAAGGCACAAGATTCATCACATACCCAGAAAGGTAAGCAATTTAAAACTCAACAGAATTTTCCATTTAATATTTTCAGGCCAGGTTGATCACAGACAACAAAACCACAGTTAAGGTGGGACACTGTAAATGGACCAGCTGACTCTGGCTTTTCAGGGGGGCTGGTCAGGAAGTGTCCCTTTGGCAAATGCCCCTTGGATGCTGGGTGTGGCCACTAGGCCCACCATGTCCAAGTAACACAGACGGTCTTGCCTTCACTCATGAGCAGCATTCTTTCCACAATGACCAACAGAATGTTCAGGTCAAACTCCAGGTTCTTAATACAAAGTCTCCCAGCAAAATAGTCAAGGAAAAGTATGAGAAGCAAACAGACACAATATGGAGTGCACATATGGTCAGCAAGCCACGGGCTGTTGGCAGGTGGGACTTGGCTGGTGACATAGCAGGCAAATGTCATGGCATGCTTCTGTGGTAGGGTAGAACAGTCCAGACAACTCTCTAAAAGGCCAGTTCTCCCTACCAATGAGCCTGTTTTAGTGAGATCATTACGTTTTATCTTCTATCTATCATACATCTGTAGGTGACAATGGATGAGGTCTTTTAGATAAAGTCTAAAATATGACAGGCCCATTTATCAGCTTCAAGGCCAATTTCAAAGAAAAATGCCCAGGTCCTTCTGCTTGCATCAGTGGCTGCCTGTAGCCCAGTCAAGGTGGTGGCCAGGAGTGAGGTCTGATCACCTGTGGTGACACTTGGAGTTTCCTCTTCTGGTATCTCAACCACCCTGGCTTCCCCAGGAGCTGAAGTCATGAGGACCCCTGCTGCATGACATTTCCATGCTCTGGGGCTGGGCACACCCAACTCAATCAAGGAAGGCTTTGAGGTCACAGAGACCTGCTAGTTCCTGGTGTGCTCTGCTGGCTCCCAGCCCTGGGACTTGCACATGTTACCTAGCTCCTCCAACCTGTTCCCTGCCTGGCCTGGTGCCTAGAGCCTACACTGTTGTAAGAGCGAGGTGGGGTCAGACCACAAGGTGAAAGTGCAGTCCTGAGTGGGCCTTGCGGTAACAAAGCACAGCCTCAGTTCCTGCTCTTGGGTTCAGGAGATGCTGCCAAGAGGAAACCCCCAGACCCAGGTGGGATGAGGGGACTGAACTTCCCAGGGCCCGGCAGTCAGAGCAGGAAGTTGGCTAGGGCTCTGTCTGTTAGCTGAGCAAACAATGCATTCCTCAGGAAGACAGGGTGAGGGCCCAGCCCTGGGTATATGAAGGCTTCTGGGTCGGGGTTCTGAAAGCTCACCTTCAGTCCAGGAAGCATCCGCCGAGTCCTACTGTACCATGAATCTCACCACCACCTTCCTGGTGCTCTGTGTGGCCCTGCTTAGCCACTTCGGTGAGTGTTCCCAGGGCCTTACTAAAGGCAGCTGCCATCAGCTTCGACTCTGGGGCCCCTCGAAGGCTCCCTGGCTGTCTCCTTCCTATGGCCTTCCAGGCCTTCTGGAGTCAGCATGACCTGTGCCCCCAGCCTCTTCTCACACTCTGCTGACCCCCATGCACATGCCAGCCCTGATTTGGGAACATCCACCTGTTCTCTGCCTGGTGAACACCCAGTAACCCTTCGAGGAACAGAAAGAATGTCCCTCTTTGGAGACCTGCTCTCTGGCCTGCACGAAGAACAACTTCCCCGTCTCTGGCCTCCTTTGGCTCTCTGCAGCCTCATCATGGGACCAAGGCTCTGCTTCCATGCCATCTCTCCCACCCATGACTCTATCAGGGAGGGAACAAGTAGGTGGCCCAGGCCACCAGGCAGGCCGTGAAGGTGCCCACATCCTCCTGGAGGAAACGGGCCCACCTGAATGCAGACATATGATTCTTCCCTCCTGTGTGTTGGCAGGTAACGCATTCCTCGTGGAGTCCCTGGCCAAGCCCATGGCTGAACCCATAGCGGCCTTGGCCCCTGCTGCAGAGGCTGTGGCTGGGGCTGTGCCCAACCTCCCTTTGCCCTTCAATCCCCTGAAGCTCATGCTGACCAGCCTGGGCATCCCAGTGGAGCACCTCATAGAGGGTTCTAGGAAGTGTGTCGCTGAGCTGGGTCCTGAGGCTGTGGGAGCTGTGAAGACACTGCTGGTAACAGCACCTACCCCACCCCACATGGGTGTCCCTTCCTCGTTGTCCCAGCCCCAGGCAGGGAGACCTTGTCCTGTCCAGTAAGCCCCTGCTGGGAGCTAAGGGTCTTTCGCTGTGAATGGGGTAGATGGTATCTGAACTGCAGCGGGCTGTGAAGAGTCCAGCACAGGGTGCATAGTGCACATCTCATGGCAAGCAGCCAGTGGGTGGTGGCACTGGCCCCAGGATCCACTCCATCCAGAGGCATAGCCCTCCCTAGGGCCAGCACCTGTGCCCTCCTTTCTAGTGAGTGACGCTGGACAGAGTCAGAATGAGGGCCCTGCCTCAGCTCCCTTTGGTGACAGAAAGGAGCACACTCAAGTTTTGTTTCTGTTTTCCAGGGGGTCCTGACTCTCTTTGGTTGAGCTGAGACCAGAGTAACCTGGACTCAGGACAAGCTGCTGCCCACCTGCAAGGCTGGAAACCCTATTTCCATCCTGACCACTCCTACCTTTCTCAATAAACATGGCTAAGCTTTGTAGGTGATGATTTCTTGCCTGAAAGCCAATCCTCGTGGGACTGAGAGCACCCCCAATAGGTGAGGCAGGACATGTGTATGACAAAGCATGTGAACAGGCAGTCACCATTGGCAGGTGGTGTATAGCTAGTGATTAAGAGTGACAAGAGTTGAGTTAAACTGGGTATGGGAACTTCCTGCACATCCTCTGTACTTTTGTTTTCTTCTGTACTTTTTAATGGAGCATGGGAATTATTTAATCCTTACAGACTGGCAGGAATGTACCAAATGAACACCATTTATTGCTCATATCTCAAGGTTTTTATCCCCTTGACATATATATTTCTCCTTGGCACGGAGCAGCATCAAAGGCTGCAGGATCTGGTGAATGAGTTTCTTTCCCTGTGGCTCTGGATGGTTTCATTCAAATGGCCCAGTGGCTTTGATTCCTTTTATTCTACCAAAGGGACCACCACTTCTGGACTGAACCCCATTCCATGGGACAGTGTCCATGGAATTCAGACACTGATGTCCACTTCAGGGGAAATTTCTTAGTAAATTTCTTTGTTAAAAAAAAGCACAATTAACTCCATATTGTGCTTTCTGGGAAAAGCTTCTCTATTTTACACTAAAACATAGATCTGGCCTTTTCCTGTTCCTACTGTATATTCAGGGACTTAAACTTTTTTTTCCTTTGGTGCCACTTTAATGAGTTCACAGACAAGGAGAGGGAGGAAGCCACTTGGATGCAGTATTTTTAAGTTTGAATCTGATTATGAACGCATTGCCCAAAAGATAGTCAAGGGTCATGAATCTTGGTGGAGTCTCCAGTCTGAACAACCACAAGCTTCATGCAGTGAATCCTTATGCATGTCTGCTGGGGAAGGTGGTGACGACAAAGATCCGAACATATAACCAGGCCAACTTCTGCCACGTTTCTATACTCAGGTTCTTTGCAAGTTGTCTGGGAACAATTCTTTAATGAACTGGATGAAATATAAATCATAAGGGAACATGGCTGCAAGAGTGTACTGGAACTGGTGGTAGTGGGCTTGTGGTGCTAGACAAAGGACTTCATCTGGGATGGCCCTGTGACCCTCCACCTGTGGAACTCCATCTGTAGAACTGCCCCAGGAAAACAATGGAGGGGAGATAAAAGTGCTTAGAAGAGACGATGAGTATCTGTTGAAGCCCCAATACTTGTTCAATAGCCAACTTCTTTCTTCCTATAGATTCCTGGGGAGTGACCAACTCAATTCTGAATGAGCTGGCTCCTAAATCTATTATATGAAAAGAAGTGTAAATGAACAGTACAAAGAGGTGGACTGTAGTGGATCCTATAGTATACCACCCAGATTTCCCCTTCAAGAGGAAGCACTTATTTCCATCACTCTTGGGAATATTGGTCAAACTGCTTTCTGGGAATTGTCCTCAAAGGTATCCAGTTTGTCCTATCCCAGAGCAGTCTGTATCCAACAACTGGTTGATGCAGACCATACATGTCTGGACTCTGCCTCAAGGTGGAACAAATCCAAAGGGTCTTCACAGCACCACAGCCTCCCATGAGATGATCTCAGGCCTTCATGACTGTAACATTCAATTTCACCTTTTGCTCACTATTAGTTCTTTTTCCCCACACCACAACATAATGGTTGTGAACTTAGGGTGCAGACTTGTGTCCTAAGGACAGTGCCCAATTCATATAGGTTTATCATCTCCAAACCAAAGCCTCAGTTGCACCTTTAAAAGGCTATTCCACTCTGATATTCTGATATTGCACACAAAGCTATCTCAGAGAATGCTTCAAGAGCAAAAACAGAACTGTTTACTGAAGGAAGTATCTCTAAATTAATCAATGGTGGAATGAAATGTTTAAAACTGATTACTTAAAACACCTCAGAATAGAGATTAATGTAATGTTAATGATAAAAGACATGTCAAATACTATTGATTTCTACTTTTTTTGGAGCCACTGTTGATTAATGTTCTACTTTCAGTTTCTGTCCCTCTTGTTAAAAAAAAAAAATGAAGTTTAAACATCAATAACTTGCTAACGTCCTTAGTCTCTTTTCCAGACTATCAAAAGATGATGGTTCAGTAAGCAATAAAATCCATCTTTCTTTGTCTCCTTTAGATTAGTCAGGGTGAGACTTTTGTCCCTGACTAAGCAGAATCAATGCCCCTCTTCAGCCTAAAGCAGTTATAGAAGGTGGACCTTCAGCCTTTTACAACCCTGAAGAACAAGGGATTGAAGTGTGTGTGTGTGTGGGAGGGCAGGGAGATTGAGGCAATAAAGATAGGTAAAAAGAAGGCAAGGAAAAATCATAATTTTAAAAATAAAAACTTTCACACTCGGGAGGCTGAGGCAAGAGCATCATTGCAAGTTTGTGACTGGCCTGGGGTACAAAGTGAGCTCAAGGACAAACTGAACTGCACAGCGAGACCCTGTCTCAAAAAAACAAAAACAAAATAAAAATAAAAATAAAAATAAAATCTTCAGTTTCAGGGCCGGGGATTTAGTTCAGTGGCATAAGCGCCTGCCTAGCAAGCGCAAGGTCATGAGTTTGATTCCTGGTACCAATAAACAAACAAACAGAAACAAAAACAAAAGCAAAAATCTTCAGCTTTGGGATGCAACCCAGTTTTTAAAACATTTTTTTTTCTCCTCTTCTCCCAGAACAAAATAATCCTGGGCAATTCTCTTTTATCTGCAAATGGGTTCAGCCATTCCAATATTTCTTAAAAGCAGTCCTCTTTCACCTGTGCACAGACCCGACTCAAACTCAAACCACTTCAGCCAGGACCCAGCAGGACCTCAAGCTACACAGACGACCAACCTGCTCTGGTCACCCTGCTCAGCCTAGGCACGGCAGAAGCTTGAGGACGCCATACATGGGAGGGCATTCCCCGCCCCACTGCCCAATAAAAACTAACGCAAACTAGAAGACTCCTTTTCCAAACCAGGGTACTCTGTGTGACCTCTCCCTGGAAAAAGTCACACTATTTTCCTTTTCCTGCCTTCCCCTTGCTTGATGATTGACAGAAAGGTCCACAATAGATAAGGCAGGCCTCAGACACCCGTTTCTTTCTTTCTTTTTTCTGGTATTGCTTTTTTTTTTTTTTTTTTAATTTTAAAGATAGTGAAATTCAACAAAACAGAACAAAGCCAGTCAAAACAAAGCAGCAAAACTGTTTATTTATTTATTTTAAAAGGAAAGTAAGAAACCAAAGCAAAACAGTTTCACAACCAGCCAATAAGAGAGTAACAATCATCAGCACCAAAGCAGCAAAACTGGTACGAAACTTCAAAGCAGGATACTAGGAAAACAATAGTAGCTACCATAGTATATCTTGTTATCTTCACAATAGTCCATTCCTTCAGGTATAGCAAAATCAAACCCCCCCAAAAAGAGAGAGAGAGAATAAAACCAATTAAAACAGAACATTGAATAAAGCAAAACAATCAGAACTAAGCAAAATAATGAGAACAATATTGAATTTCAAAGACAAGACAGAAAGGAATCCCCCATATTTGCTATATTGGATATTGTCATCCTCCCAACAGATGTTCAGACCGTGGGCCCCAGGCCTGCAAAATCACCCAAACAATACAAGCAATTAATTGCTTTATGTACCTTAACTCAGCCTGTCCTCTGAACCCACAGGTTGCTTGGGGGGGTAAGGGGGCGGGGGGAGGGTGTGACTTGATTCGCAACCCACACGCTGGTAGGCTCATGGGAGGTGCTGACTTTTCTCTTCCTGGAAGCCTTACAGCTTGCAGGGCTTATCAGAAAGGCTGCCTAGTTTAACACCCACTGTTTCTACTATGCCTGTTTTTATGGGTTCTACTCTCTACCCAGTTGGTGCTACAACTAGGTTACTTCTCTCCAGAATGGAATCACTTCCTATGCACACAGTCATGCTAGCCAGTATAGCCCTCTTATTCCCTGCCAAGGCCCTCCCACAAGTCTTCCCAAGGATGCCTGTCTACCTGTACAGGATAATACAGCTTTCCCACTCCTTACTCAACTGGTCTAATCTTTCTTTAGCTAAAGACTGCTGGCTCTGTATCTCTGTGTCTGCAGCTGCCTATGTAACCACTCCTCTTCATCCTAAAGCCTGGGTCCTCACCCATCTCACATGCCATCCCCAGTGTGAAACAAGAGGCCAACTCTGACTCTAACAAAAGTGCTTTGCCAATTTCCCTATTAGTAACATGATGAGAGGGACTCAGGCAAAAAGTACAGCCCGACTCCTTCAGTCTCATATCAATCTCTCTGCATACAAAATCTCAAAGAAGCCCATACATGGTTCTATAACTGCTGACATTACTCTGACCTTGTGGGCCTCCATCTGTATTCATCATAACTTATCTATCCTCTGCACATCGCTGGGACATCTACACCCCCAGCAGTATAACTCTACACTACTGTTGTTGGACTCAGCTGACCATGCCAAATACCAGTTTACCCAGGGTGCCTCATTCACTCAGCCTGTCTGGTTTTCCTGTCCTCCCAAGGGTGCCACATCACTACTCAATAAACAGGGTTCTGGATGGCCAACAATTCCCATGCATGACCATGTTCCCATGGACCCCTTGTCACCAGTCCCCTACCCACCTCTCCAGATTGTCCCCTTCTGCCCACTTTTAACAATTCCATGGAGTAGCTACTGATAAGACACCTAGAGAGTATTCCTCCACTGGGAAAATGAAACAAAAGGTGCTGGTCAGATTCCCTTTAGGGCTTTTCCAACCCTGGCAGGCACGCTGGGTGTGTGGGAACAGGCTGGTATATAGGCTTGGTTTAAGTATCAACTGTTTGACCAATGGTTGGGTAAAGGCTCAAACTCGGTTTTGGAGGAAGTCTGTGAGCAGTCTAAAAATACAGGGTGCTGCATTTTTCTGTCTCACCTCTGTAAAGTAGGCTTTCACCATGAATGGACTATTATTATTTTTCTGTGGGTAGGCCAAACTTTCCAAAAAGTAAAGATTGCCAAATTTCTGATCTCCACCCTTAAAATATGTAAATGTTTCCCTTTCTAAACTGTGATACCTCTCTCTCTTTCAGCCCTGCATTCCACTCTTGAGTATGCACTAAAATTTCTGCCTGATAAATCCTTCCTGTGCCTCTTTAAAAAAAAGAAAAGAAAAAAGGTTACCTAGTGAGAAGACAGGGAATAGAGTGGAAAGTTAGATTTCTTCAAACATATTTTATTCTGCCAACTTGACATTGTAACCATGTAAATATTTTACATTATTACAAAAACAAAGTAAATGTTTTTAAAGACCTCCAAAACTGAAATTAAAAAAGAAACTTAACTTTCTCTTAGTGGCATAACCACTAGAACTACTCTAAGTAATGTGAAAATAGGGTAGTTTAATACTACATCCTGGGGTGGGATGTGTTCACTCCAGGGATAAGAACCAGCATATAAGCTTTTCTTGATGGTGTTACTATCCTGAGATTGTTCTCCATATTCTGTGATAAATCAAATGAATAATTGCATTGATACCACTGAAACCTGAGATCGCTGGCAAAGTTAAAGGGCATACTCATTTAAGATCATTAAGGTTAAGTAAAAACCTTATGGTACAGGATCAGAATGGCAATGTAACTATAAATGCCTATTTTTTACCTTTGGAGGAAAAAAATCTCATTTCTGTTCTATGAAACTATTACAGACAAGTAAGTTAGGTAGAAATATCATAGGCAGGCAGACAGGGCTAGGCCCTCCAAGGAGTCAGTACATACATTACAACTGTGGGTGGGGCACATTTGTTAAAGGCCTGACCTCAAGACAAAAGATAGAATGATTACACCTACATACTTCCCCTAAGGATGAACAATAGTAATTGACGGGTATGGATTGCCTTCCATAGGGTACCAAAACCTTCTTTTCAGGAAAAGTCCCTACACATTCCAAGTATGCTTGTTTCCCATTCGACCCCCACTTAATCTATATTACTTAAGCAATTATGCTCATAATCTTATTGGTTGATCATAGTTTTGTCCCACCTTGTGATTTCCCATTGAATCAATGTTACCTAAGTGACTGCACTTGTAATTTTATTAGTTGATTAGTTTTTCCCATCTTAAACCTGCCTCATCTCATGCTTTTGCTCTATAAAACTCTTGAAAAATGAGGCCCTCAGCCAACCACTCTGCAACCCTTCTCTCTGAGACAGAAGCTTTCTTTTCCACAATAAAAATAGCTTTTTTTCCCATAATAAATATTTTCTGCTCTTACCCTCCGTTGTTCCTCAAATTCGTTCTTCAATGTTAGAGAACACAAAGTTAGCCTACTAATCATCTAGCAGGCTAGCAGGTTGGGAGTTATGCTTCCCTTATATTATTTGGAGTGCTTGGATATCCAATATCATCTTTATATCAAAATGACCTAGAGACAGGCCCACCCAATAGGAGAGAATCTTCGTATCTACATTTTGGTGTGCAGATGTAGGCAGGCAGACATGAGCAGCAGGATTGGTCCACACTAAGAGCAGAGAGGAATTTTCCACCATGAAAACAAAACAAAAAAGCCTCCCTCTCTATCCATGTGCAAATTAAGGCAAGGCATATCCTAAAAAGGAAGGGTAGGAAATTAAGGAGATTCAGACAAAGAAACTCTCCTTTCATTCATACATATGCAAAAAGAAAGCAGAAGGCATGGGAAAATAAAGAGCATGGAGACTAGCAGGGTCAGTACTTGCTTAGGGGCCATCTCTTGGAGGCTATCTTTCCTATTCTGCGATACACTAAGTTTGCTCTAAACTAAGACTTTTCTTCCACATGACCTCTCATTATTCTCTCTGGGCCTTGTGAAGTCTTTTCCTTGGCCATCAAGAACCAGGAAAATCTACATACATTATTTTCTAATGCCAAAATCTGGGAGCTCTCAGAAATTTCGTTCTACTCTCTTGAATCGTGGTAAGATGGGGTGACCATGCTG
The DNA here is from genome assembly GCA_004363535.1 of Dasyprocta punctata. NCBI lineage: Eukaryota > Metazoa > Chordata > Mammalia > Rodentia > Dasyproctidae > Dasyprocta > Dasyprocta punctata. The sequence continues at coordinate 65,811 of RJWM01001485.1, read as the reverse complement.
CTTCCTGCATTTTCTTTCTCCTCTTACTGCTTATTTTGCAAACTTCTGTTGCAAACTAGGGGGCTGTCAGGCAAGTTTATGGCACACATAGTCTGGGATTCCATTGTTCCCAGCTACCCAGGGCACTCCTCACACTGGAGGGGGCTCACTCCTGCGGTGCCTGCTTCAGCACTTTCCTGTGGGATGCTGGTTCCCTGAACTTCTCCATGGACCCATGGACCGTAGGTCTGGCAGACCTCACTATTTATGGCCCTCCTGGGACTCCCAGAATGCAAGGGCACTTATCTCTGCTGATTTCTGGGAGATGGCAGTCCTGGCCCTCCTTAAAGAGATGGGGCCCAAATTCCTAAGTTATACAGGATGCCACTCAAACATCCTGAGACTGGAGATTGATGGGCGTCAGTTTTCAGTGTTGACCCTGTGAGGGCATTTGAAACCTCCCACTATTTGCTTTCTTTTCTGTTTTTTCCTTCAAAACCCCCCAAACCCTAGTCTTGAAAACTTCACTTATTTTGTGGTCTATAAATTATAGCTTAGATACCGAGTTAGCAGTTAGATTTCAAACAGTGACTGAACTTTGGCCAAATCCTCAAAAAGCCTCCTCTCCCTTAACTGGCCATGAAAACTATGGAAATGGAAACAATCAGTTTATCTCAAGGCACCAAACTTCCTGGTGCCCACATTCTGTGTCAGCTAACCAGATGCGTAAGAAGGTCTTATAAAATTCCAAAGTAATGAGAGTGCTGCAAAGGTGGTATCCATGGAAACCCTGACCTTGTGAACTCATATAGGGATTTATAATGGGAAGGGACAAAGGAATCAGGGCCAGTCAACAATGAGTAGCCAGGAATTTAATGGCAGGTTGGACTGACCACTGTGGTTTTTGAACTAAACCTCGTTTCCAAAACTCGGTGTCTCGTGGGTAATTCTTTTGCCATAACAATCCTAGGATGAGACTCGTGGTATTATAGATAACTAAGTTATTTAGAAGTATTGTAGGGAATTGGACTTTGAGGTTGAACCCTCAAAAGGTCAGTACAGAAGACAACTGTAACAGGAGGTATATTCACTGAAAGCCAGACTTCAAGAAAAAGAGGAACTATGTACCCATGTACTTCCCCTAGGGACCGACAGCAGTGATTGATACTCTAAATAGACATCAATCACCAAACCTCCTTAACCCATCCCTCCCAGGAAAGTCCATGTCTGTCCCACATGCATTTGCTATGTGAGTGGTTTACCAATTTGATCTCCACTTAATCAACATTACCCAAGTGATTACACTTGTAGTCTTATGGTTGACTAGTTTTGTCCCACCTCACATCTACCCTATTATTTTCCATTGGATCAGTATTACCTAAGTGACTATACTTGTAATCTTATTGATTACACTTCTGTCCCATCTTGAACTTGCCTCACCTTATGGCTTTGCCCAATAAACACCCTTGAGAAGCAGGGTTGGTGGGCAACCCACTCTCCAGGCCCACTTGTCTTAGACAGAAGCTTGCTTCCCTCAACAAATTCTTCCTACTCTTTAACCTCCATTGTTCCTAGAATTCATTCCTCAGTTTTCAGACATCTCATAGATTGGGAGTTATATTTCCCTTATATTATTTGGAGGTCCTATATCCTACGCCCTGTATTACTGGTACCTATTTTATTCTCAGTTTAGAGCCTCGCCACAATACCTGTAAGGACCTAGATTAGAGATTGCCTTTTATTGTTGTGTGGCCTCCAGCAGCCTGCTACCTTCCATCGACCGACAAAGAGAGATTTTTGGGAGGCTCTGAGACATCAGGGCTATGCCTAAGCCTGGCAACAAAATACTTGCCTATGGAGTATGCCTGTAATCCCAGCATTCAGGAGGGTGAGACAGGAGGATCGTTGCAAGTTCGAGATCAGCCTGAGCTACAAAGTGAGCTCAAGGCCAGCCTGAACATAGTGAGATCCTGTCTCAAAAAACAAACAAAAAACTTGCCTATTGCCACAACTCAGTGCGGCCTTTGAGGTTCCTTGGGTGAAGAACTGCAGTAAGTTGAGAAAATAAAGAGACAAAGCTGGGGTCAGGAGGAGCCCTTATTCTCCGAATCGGAGAAAATGAATTATCCCCTTGCCACAGGAACATTTATTTATATATTTTAGCAACTTAATATCCCATGACACCCTGTTGCCCTAGCAACCCAGTATTTTGATAGTCTTGGGGCTAGGTGTTCTCAGGGCTGAAGCACTTCTTCATGTGGCTGGTCCCGGGCATTCTTTGCTCTCAGGATAGCCATGCCCTAACCCTGCACGTGATCATTTCCAGCTTCAGTGGCTCTCCACAGGGCACCCCACGACTGCCACCAGTAATATAAAGGGAACAGGCTTTCTGATCGAGTATTTTTGGCACTCAATCTGAGGGGGAGCTAAAGAAATAATGAGACAAAGAGTAGAAAGACCTTTAATGCAGGCATGGGAGAGCTCGCAGGAACTCTCAGCAAGAACAAAGAAGTGAAGCTACTTTTATCAGGTCTGGCTGGGGGAGGAGTTTGGGAGGCGGGCAAAATGACAAATTAACAGCTGATTTGAAGGAGCATCTGCCTGGGCAAAAAAGGAAACAAAGATTTACTGAGGGCTGGGGGTGGTGCACTTGGGTGGTTGTGGAGCCTTGGGATTGGAGAGGGCTTGGCACATGCACAAAGAGAGCAGGTTTATTTCTGAAACTAGAAGAACACAGAAGTTACTCTTAGAGAGATAAATTGCTTCTTTGGGCCTGATACCAAGTTGGGTGGATGTCATATTACAGATAGCTAAGCCCCAGGCTACTAGAACCTATCACTTACCCCCTTACTGTTGTGAAGTGGTGGTCGGGGGAGCCCCCTACTGCAACCATAATCCAGGGAGTGAGGAGGAAAGGCCCCCTACAAAGCAGATGAGTCCCACAGAACTCCTTCAGCTATGGGGCAGGGCCAGTTGCAGCGGCTGCTGGTAGGACAAGAGGAAGATAGTCTCCTTCTCTTGCTGCCTTGAGTATAGAGGGAAGGTGGGTTGACAGGTATGACTGGGATGCTCTCATGACTCTGCCTTCTTCGTGTGTGGGTGTTTCAGATGGGAAATTTGGCCAGTCTGCCTCCTGTGGACACACCTCTGGGGTGAACCTTCAAGACCTGGGAGAAATTGGATCCTTAATCCCTGAAGAGAAAGCCCTTGATCTTTTGTTGCACCAAGGCATGGATAGGGTATCCACTGGGAGAAGGCAAGACTTGACCAGCCGGAGGAAGTATAAACTATAGTATCACTCCACAACTAGATTTATTTCATAAAAAGGAAGGAAAATGGAAAGAAGGTCCATACATCCAGGTTTTCCCCCCACTACAGGATAATGCAACACTCTAAGACCTGACTGACTCAGCCTTGTTGGCCATGATGGTACTGTGAGGCGACCAGAAGGAGCCCAATGGGCCTCAGGAGAGTCAGCGGCCAGCTCTTAAAAAAAAAAAAAAAAAAAAAAAAAAAAAAAAAAAAAAAAAAAAAAAAAAAAAAAAAAAAAAAAAAAAAAAAAAAAAAAAAAAAAGGGAGGAAACCAAAGTAGTGGAAGGGTGAAAGGAAAATAAGCCCCCAAACTGCCTTGACCCTCCCTTGCCTCTGGAGGGTGAGCAGCCCCGTCTGAGGCCTGGTTGTCCTCCTACCCAGGGTCATTTAGTGGATCTTAAGGCCAGGCCACTTGGCCCCTGTTATGGATTAAAAAGTGGTGGTCAATTTAGCACCAGCTGAATTACATCAGCATAGTGTTGAGTAAAGATGGTCCACTTGAAGAAAAGTTGCCAGCATAAATAGAGACGTGGAGAAAATGAGCAAGGCATTGTGGGTTCTTTCAAGAGTTGCTATTTTGAACCGATATTTCTCCTGGAGGTGCTTGTCGTGCTGGCTTCCTCAATATGGATTCAGCCATTATCATCGGAGGAGCTCAGGACCTCATCAATGAGAGCGGCTGTGGTTCACTTTGGGGGAGCTCTGCTCCTCACATTGAGCATCACTTCCTGGATCCAGAGGGGAAGATGTGTGCTGGACAAGCTTGTCACGTTGGGCTTTCTGACCTGTACTCGACTGTTCTCATCACTGGAGGAGCACGGGACCTTGTTGCCACTGGGGATGGCTGTGGTACTCTTTGGGGCAGCCCTGCTTCTTATTTTGAGTGTGACTTCTTGGCTCCAGTGTAAAACCCTCAAACTACTGCACAGCTCCTTCACCCTGCTGGCATAGACTTTCTAGCTTCCACCGCTGACCTTTGACCTTCCCGGCACAGAACTGTAAAACAGACTGGCATGAGTCCTTCGTGGGCTCTTAGATTTCCAGTTGGATTTGTGGGAGGAATTGTCATGCAAGATTTGGGTCTTTAGCTGGACTCATACAGGACACTGCTGTGGGATCCAGGCCATTGCCTGAATATCCTGGATCTTTAGTGTTGTGGACAGGTTTTCCTGCATTTTCTTGTGTTTAACTCTGGGTGACCATCATAAAACAGTATTACAAATTCTGTGTCCTTATGCAGTTGTTTTCCTTGTAACCCCTGACTACAACAGCCCCTGACCTCACTTCTTTGCTTCTCCTTCAGGTAACAGAGTCAAACGCTTGGACAGAAGGAATCCAATGATCCCACTTACCTTCCCCCTGAGGGAGTTAAGACAGATAAAAAAGAAACTAGGAAAATTTGGCAAGGACCCAGGTAAATCTATTCAGGTATTTACTAGATTGACTGAAAATTATGATCTGGCTCATAAACATGTATGCCTTATTCTAGGATAAACGTTCACAACCACTGAAATAAACAAAATATTTGAAGATGCCCAAAGATAAGGGGATGAACAGTATCTTGCTCAAATTGCCCAGAATTCTTTCATTCCAATGGGGAAGGATACAATGCCCTGAGACATTCCAAATTGGGACCCCAGCACTGCATGGGTACATGCAAGACATGGGCATTTTGTACTTTTAGTCATGGAGGGGCCCCACAGATCAAAACTAGTTAATTATCAGAAGCTCTCTGACTTAATATGGGGGAACAAGAAAGCCCCAGTGATTCCCATGAATGACTGCAAGGGGCCCTAATTGAGTATATCCACATTTCATCCAAGCCCTCCCAGGTGATGCTCCAAGACCACTGAGGGGCCTGGGGCATTCCTCCAGGACTCCCATCACACCCAGAGCCCCAGGTGACCCTATGGGTGAAGGGTGAACTGATGTAACTTGCTGGACACTGGTGCAGCTACCTTGGTCCTTTGTCCCCATGCTGGTTCCCTCTCCTATCAGAGAAGCATCAGGAAAAAGGTGCTGTATACTTAACCTGTAAGCTGTAGCTGGGGAGACTGCCTGTTTATCCATTGATTTCTTGTGATGTTTGAAAGTCCCAGTCCCTTATTAGGAAGACACTTGCTAATTCAGATGAGAACAATTGTTCTAACAGCTCAGCCAGAAGCTCATTTGCCTGTTGGAGAAGACTAAAATAGATCCCGAGGTTTGGGTCATGGGAGGGCAAATTGGACCAGCGACTACTGCCCCTCCAATAAAAATTTGCTCAAGACACTGCCTCTTCCACATCATAGACAATCCTCATTGAGGCCAGAGCCCCAAGAGGGACTAAAGCAGATCACAGAAAGTTTCAAGGTGCAGGGCCTTTTACTACTGTTTAAGAGTTCTTGCAATTCTTCTATCGTTGGGGTACAAAAACCAAATGGAGACTGGAGGCTAGTGCAGGACTTCAGGCTGCTAAATCAGGCAGCTATTCCCTTACACCCCAAGAGGTGGTGCCTAACTCTTACAGTTTGACCCAGATGCCACAGAACTCTTAAGTGTTTCTCAGTTTTGAACTTAAAGGATACTTTCTTGTGCATCCCTCTATACCCAGATTCTCAGTATCTCTACCTTTGAAGAGCCTTCCACACAAACCTCAGTTAACCTCGACAGTTTTGCCCCAGAGGTTTTGTGAGTCCTCACCTGTTTGGACAGACTCTCCAGAGACCTCCTAGACTTCTGCCCAAAAGTAAAAGTTCTTCTTAATGTAGAAAACCTCTTGATTTGTGCCTGAACTGAAAAGGATTGCAACAAGGGAACGCAAACCCTCCTTAACTTTCTGGCACAGAAGGGTTATAAAGTATCCAGGAACAAGGTCCATCTGTGCCAGTACAATATTTGAGGTCAATCACTTCAGAGGGAACCTGAGCCTTGGGAAGGCAGCAAATTGAGCCAATAGCTTTGTTTCTCCCTCTAGAGACCTTAAAGCAGTGAAGAGGGTTTCTGGGAATCACTGGTTTCTGCCAACTGTAGATTCCCGGACATGGGGAGATAGCTCGACCCTTACACCAAACGCTCAAAGATGCCCATAATCAAGGAATCCATCTTTTACAATTGGACCCTAAGGCCAAAGGGCCTTCAAGACACTGAAACAGGTACTTCTCCAGGCCCTTTCTCTGAGCTGGTCAACTGATCACTGATTCAGTCTGTTTATGGAAACAAAGGGGGTGGCACTCGGATTACTAACAAGAAGCCTGCACAAGAACCTGTGGGGCATCAGAGTAAATTAGATTTGGTGGCTAAGGGATGGCCACCTTGTCTTAGAGCTGCCGCCACTGTAGCTCTACTGACCCCTAAGGCACCTAACTAAGCCTGCCTATCCCTCACATTATATTTTGGGATTGCTGGCCTCCAAAGGCAGCCTTTGGCTGCCTGACAGTTGACCGGTAAAATACCAAGCCATGCTGTTAGAAGGGTGTCATTCAGATCAAGACTTGCCCACGGTTAAACCCTGCCTCATTCCTTCTAGTAGAACATAAAGAGGACAGGACATTCGATTGTGAACAGGTGGTGCTTAACACCAATGTAGGCAGGAGAGGACTTGAGGGTTTCTCCCTGGGAGAAAGTTGGATGTGCAGTGATAACCCACTCCCAGGCAATTCAGTATTCACTGCTCCCACCAGGGACCAGTGCCATGCTAGCTGAGTTCATACCCTTGATCTGGGCATTAGACTGAGTGAGGGAAAGCAGGATATATATATATATAATTTTTCCCCCCTAAGTATGCTTTCCTTGCCCTTTGTGCCAATGCAGCCATCTGGAAAGACATTTGTTTACCCAATACCATCAGGAGACAGACCGTCTCCTAAAGGTTGTATATTTCCCAAGAAGGAGGCAGCAATACACTTCAAGCGACATCAAAAGGAAAATGGTGAGATTAACACAGTAAATTGGGCCAATGACATGGTAGGTCACCAGATGGTTCCAAGATACCAGCCTGGGGCTCTGTTGGGTCCCTTACTGTGGGAACCTTCTCTAATGTCAAGTCTCAGTATTTCTCCACTGAGACAACAAAGGTGCTCAAGAAGGGCCTAACTCTTCAGCCCTCCGCTCAGTTCCTGGCCAAGGATGGAAGACTCTTCCTTCCTGAGGCCAGTCAATGGAAAATCCTAAAGACCCTCCACCAATCTCCACCTTTGGAAAGAGGGAACTCAACAAATGGCTGGCCACCTGTTCCTCAGAAAGGGCCTCAAAGAGATGGTGGCCCAAGTGGTCAAGGGATGTGAGGCCTGTCAAAAGACAACCCCTTAACACATCATCAGGCCCCTCCTGGTCGCCAGGAGATAGGAACATACCCAGCAGAAGATTGGCAAACAAATTTTACTCATACTCCCCAGGCCCGGGGTTTTCAATTCCTGGTGTGGTGAGACACTTTCACAGGACGGAGAGGATTTCCCATGCAGTGCAACTATGGGCATACAACACTGAATCATTTACACAATGCCTGGATGCCTCAGTCCTTGCAGAAAGGAGCGAGGACACATGGAGTCCTACAAAAACCACCTCTGAAAGCTAATTCAGGAGACAGAGCTTCCCTGGATCACCCTTCTACCCACAGCCCTCCTGAGAATGAGAAATACCCCTCAAAATTGGGACTGAGCCCCTATGAGGGTTTATACAAAAGGCTGTTCCTCGCCAATGGCTTCCAACTGGACTCCGAAGTGACCGCCCAGGTGCAGTATGTCATCTCTTTACCACAAATTCAAAAGGCCCTCTGAAGGGCCTTTTGAATTAGTGGTGGCATACCTGTAATCTCAGCACTGAGGAGGCTGAGGCAGGAGGACTGCCAGGAGTTTAAGGCCAGCTTGGGCTACACAGTGAGTTCAAAACCAGCCTGAACTACATAGCGAGACCCTGTCTCCAAACAAGTCCCTTCAAGAAAAGGCCAAAGTCCAACATAGAAAAGGAACCCCTTATGTACCCGAGGACATAGTCCTAGTTAAAGTGCTGCCCTGTGCCTTCCCCTCTTAACTCTGCCTGGCAAGGGTCATTGTGTGTCATACTTTCTACTCCCTCTGCCACTAAGGGCACAATTCCTGGCTACCCCACACTTGCTCGATGCCCTGAACAGAGCATGGAATGTCCCCACAAGATGAAGAGATTAAAAGCCCTCACCAGCAGGAGAGTACAATCTCACAGCCTATTCCTGTGAATCCTTGGAGGGCCTCAAACTGCTCCTCAGTGACTCCAAAAACTTAAGTAATGACTGATAGAGTAGCTTCAACTCATCCCATTCTGGATTAATCTTTTCCTTCAGCTCATTCTGGTTCTTCACTGGTGCCTTCTTACCTGCCAGTTCCCAGAGGGTTGGAGTTATTTTTACTGTCAATATATTGGCCCCCTTGCCAGATGAGCACACCTGCGATCCCAGCGTTCAGGAGACGGAGGCAGGAAGACTGCCATGAGGTCGAGGCCAGCCTAGGCTACCTACTGAGACCTGTCTCAAAAATACCCCAAAATATTAAAACAAAAAATTGTTTCCTGATATCCAACAGTGCATTCTGGGCTGTTCTTCCCTCTTTTCCTCATCTTCTCTCCAGCAGGGTTAGAGTTAGAGGCTGATTACCCTAATGTGCATGTACATTGAATTTATTCATAAGCCACACATTCGTTCGACAGTCTCACACAAGTATACCTGTGAAAGTTTGCAACCTGAATGTTCACTAAGCAGGTATGTGCTACGACATGACTTACAGAGGTAGACGGAAAGGCACCACTTCCCTGGTTCATACACATGCCACTTGGAAGCCCCAAAGTTACCCTACTTCAATACAGCTGGCAGAGCTTTCAGATCCCTGTTTATTATTCAAATACTGTAGACACAGTGGTATGGGAAACCAATCTGGCAAGAACTAGGTTCCCTTCCTCGAAACTCACAATGCCAATAGTGTTTAGTTCACCTTCCTACAATCTCATCATCCCAGTATCCATGTGTCCCGTGGTTACGTTCATCTGTTGTAATAGACTGAGGTGCCTAATTGTTGTTCTGGTCAAAGTCAGTTCTCTCACGATGACACAGGATGGTATCTTGCCACCTACCACTGGAGGGCAGTCTTGATCTTAGTAACCAAACCTTTCCAGAAAGGCTACAGTAGGATACCGAGTCCCTGCCTCACTGGGCTTTTACCTGGAGACAAACCCTTCGGGCCCTTGCCTGGCAGCAGTGGACCCACCCTCTGCCACCCACCAGCAGAGGCCACAGGACAGCACAGGATGCAGCCCTTTAATCACACCCCTGAGGACACTGAGGAAGGACTCCTCCTGAACTTCAGAAAGGGAAGACTAAGAACAAAGTGCGTTCCACGAAAAGGGGAATATTTTAAAGGGAATGGCAGTCTTTTACTTAATAAACTGGAAAAAAACAAAACAAAAAACCATTAACTGTGTATTTTGATCACATCTCATAAACCAAATAGAAGCATTTTACACTTTTTGAAGCACTCTTTCAAATATCTTTGTCAGGTTTTGATACCAAGGTGATACTGGACTCACAGTGGAAGTTTAAATTTCTCTATTTTTGCAAACTTTTGAAAAACTGGTTATTCACAAAATAAAAATACAGAAAAAGATATTAATTCTTAAAGAGTCCACACATACAAAAATGTATACACACTTCAGGAAAAGAAAAATAGTATAATGTATTTGTAACAGATGGTGTTACCCTCATACTGGGGACCCTAGAGGATGCTGTATATTGCATAAAACCCACTACACTGCTGGCCCTTAGAGAAGAAATTGAAAATGCACTTGCAGCAATCTCAATGGCCAAGGTTGCCCAAGCAGCAGTTTGCTGTACTAATGTCTAGCGGCCAATGACCATCACTTTGAGTATCTCTTGTAATTGTAGGGACCAAAGGTAACTTGTATTAATCTCATGTCTCAATAAATTTAGTATTAAAATATTCATGCAAGTTTTTCTTTTCTTGAAGTGTTTTTGCCAGGCTCTGCATTTGTTAGAATTGACCAGTAAAACTATCTGGGCCTAGGCTTTTCTTTCACTTTTTTTTTAAATTACTAATTCAACGTTTTTACTTATTATATATATATATATATATATATATATATATATATATATATACTCATTTTATTAAATCAGTTTTGGTAGTTTCTATTTCCAGAACATAATCTACATAATCTACTTCAGAAGCATACAGCTGTCCACAGTATTCCACATTTATAGAATTTATTCTATAAATTTGGTAGCAATGTCCCTCTTTGCTCCTGACTTTAGGAATTTCCCTCCTGGCCTTTCAGCCTACTAAAGACTCATCAACGTTTCTGATTTTTCCAAAAACCAGTTTTTGGTTTTGATTTTCTATCTATTCCAGGATTTTCTGTTCTCATTATTTCCTTCCTATCCTTTGCTTTGGGTTTGATCTGGTTTCCAGTGTATGATGAAATGACAGGTTAGTGAAATCTTTTTTCTTTTAGTAGTCTTCACTATTTTTCCTTTATTGTTTTCTACACCCCATTTTGATACTTTATCTTTTATTTCAAAGAATCCTCTAATTTCCTTTATTTCTGATTCCCTATTTAGAAGTGTTAACTTCTATTATTTCCAAATTTTAAAAAATTTACCTCATTGACTGGAGAGTACTTTAACTTCAGTTCTTTCAAACTTATGAGAGTAGCATATTATCTAAACAGGAAAATATTGTCACTGGATTTTACTGTTTCAATCTATTCTGCTTAGTTTTTTTACCCATTAACAGTAAGGTATTGCAATGTCCAATTTTTATTGAATTGCCTATTTCTCCCTTCTGTTCTGCAGGGTTTGCTTGATATGGTTTGATGCTCCATTGCTTTATAGTACACTTACTATAAAATACTCCTCTGTAAATCTACTAGTATATTTTCCTTGGTCTATTTTATCTGACAGTAGTATAGTCACTTCAGCTTACCCTTCTTGTTTTTTGATACAGGATCTTGCTATGTAGCCCAGGCTGGACCTGAACAACCTATGTAGCCTAGGCTGCCTCCTGAATGCTAGGATTACAGGTGTGTGTCACCACCCCAGCTTACAACCTTGCACATTTGTTTTCATGACACCGTTTCCCATCCTTTTATTTCAACCTAGTTGTGTCTTTACACCTGAAATACATCTCCTGTAGACAACATATAGATAGCATTTTTAACCAGAATAATGTCTTTTGATAGGAGTGCTTAACTCACTTGGGTTTTTTTTGTTATTTTTGCAGCACCAGGGATCGAACTCACAGCCTTATGCCTGCCAGACAGGCACTTAAGCTAATGAGCCAAACTCCCAGCCCTAGTTTCTTTGAGGCAGGGTCGCACTATGTAGCTCAGGCCGGCCTTGTGCTCACGTTGTCGCCTAAGCCGGCCTTGAACTCACAATGCTCCACCTACCTCAGCCTCCCGAGTGCTGGGGTTAAAGGTGTGCCCGGCCTCACTTGTTATTAATACATACTATATGTGAATATTTTGTTGGATTTATCAGATACTTTACCTTTTGTTTTCTGAGCACTTTGTGATGAGTGAGTTTTGGACTGCAGTTTGGGTTCGCCATCACTGACCCCTAGACACAGAAATGTTGAGTCAGGGTTTACCTTAATAAGAACAGTGAGTGACTAGACAAAACTCACAGGTCTCTTTGCTCACACTCAACACAGGAACTGAGGTTCTTGCTAATTCTACTCCCCAAACATCTCAAACTCCGCCTCCTTTTTCCTCTTACTGCTATCCATGTCCTCCTCGGCTTATTACCTGTCCACCAAATCACACCAGAAGCCAGCTAACTAGTCTGATACCAACTGCGTTTTATTCTCTTCATCCACCCTCCACAGTGCTGCTTAGAGTGATATTTCTAGAACAAAAATCTGGTAATGTTACTACCATTTAAAACCATGTGTGGCTCTTTACACCACCTACAGGATGAAGTCCCAGCTTCAGCATGTGGTTCAGCCTCCACCCATCATGTTCTACCACTCCACACCTCTAGAGCTACATGTTCTTAATCCGTCAGCTCACAGTTCTATTATTTGTCCTGGAGACAAGTTCTTAATCCTTCAAAAAACAGCCCAAAGACTATGTCTGAATGTCAGAAGAGAGCTATTCCCTACACATTGGTATATCTTTAACACTTACTGCACTGGACTGCAGTGATCAACAAGGCACAGGGATCATACCTATACATCTGTACTTTCAAACTACAGGTAACATCTACAATTCTAAACATCTCAATTCTAAATAAGTATTGATTGGTATATAGCAAGAAAAGCGGTGTAATAACCACTTTTACTCACCAAAATGAACCTATTTACAAGGCCTTTCCATCGATTTAGCCTGGCAGCGGAGACTCACTTGGCTAGTAAAACTAAAAAGCAGCAGGCAAAAAAAAAGAGTCCTTGAAGGTCACATCAATTAGAGTAGTAAGCAAAGCTGCTCACAAAAGATCCAAAGTAATTTAGTGGTTTTTGGGTATATCAGAATGATCTGAAGTTTACAGTTTAAAGAAAATTAAAAAACAGGCATCTCCTTATCCTTTGATTAGAAATGCTTCACATGCTAAAGAAACTATAGAAACTATATGCAAGCTACCCCGTAATCCAGCAATTTTCCCAGTTTCTATCTTTGCACCAGTTCGTTAGATTCATCTGAAGAACTGACTTAGAATATTGAGGCAAGTTTACTTACAGAAATTATTTCACAAATCTTTCTAAAATTCCAGTAAAAGCCACTCTTCACACAAGATTCTTCTAAAATATGAATAGTTACACTGTCTTTGTAATATTTATGAAAGCTTATTTTACAACCAGTTTACATCTAAATACCTAGTTAAAAAAAGGAATCCCTAGTATACATGACATTGTTACTTAAAACCTGAAAACATTATGCTAAATATATTTCAATTCATGTTTCTTTAGGCAAGTACTTATTTCTCTAAAGAACATTAATTAGAATTTACAAATTAACACAGTAAATATATTTGATCAACTTTTTAGACTTCTTTGGGACAATTAAATAGAGGACCAAAACTCATGTTATATATAGGCAAAATCAGATACTAAGGATTATGTGGCACATACCTACTTTCTTTCTGAATGATTTTTTCAGCACTTACACAAAAGTTACATTTATTTGTCATAGAAACAGTTTCTAAAAAGCAAATCAGATCCCCTTTCCCCTTAACTATAAGCCCACACATGAGGACTTGGGAAGCCACATATTTTTAAAGCTTATAAACACAACAGAACATACATGTAACACGTAAGACATTTAATAAATTAGTATAACCCCAACACAATGTTTGCTACTGTATTAAAAGTATTTATTTAAAATATGTCCACCTCCTTCCAAAAGATGGAAGACACAGGAGCCCATCTCTTATATTATGAGGTATATGGTAATAACAACAATAATCCTAAATGCAAAAGGACCATCAGGTGCTTAAATATAAAACTGAACTTTGGCAAAGATATGAGTGTTATACAAAATAACACAGCCAATAAGGAAATACATACGTTTTTACACCATTTCCCCATATCATGGCCCTGTCCCCTTTAACTCTTCCCTTTGAAAGGGAAGTTATAACCCTGTCTAGATGACTCAGAATTTTAAAAAGTATGGTCTGACATTTTTCTCAAACCTCAGTACTACTACTATACAAATTACACTTTAAAATATCTGAAACAGATACTGAATTTATTGGTTGGCTATGAGTAGGAAAATACATTGGTAAAGAAAAGAGACCCTGTATATAAATATAATACTAGCAAGTTACAATTTGACTAAGAAGGTTCCACTGAAAAGAAGAGTAAAAGCCCTTGTTACCACCAGTCCATATGGTGTAAATTCAGTTTTCCATTACCCTTATCAAAGAGCTGCCTAGACAAATGTGACATTCTTCGAGTTTAGTGCAGATAATGTGCTGGATTTTCTTGTTACATGAATGGTAAGCAAGAGTTAGTCCAGTGCATTACGCAATATAATGTACTGTGAATAAAGACTAGATACTCTATTTTAGACACATCAACATACCAGTTTAAAAATTTACATAACCATAAGGAAGAGCAAAATGAACATCTTAAATACTGTTTGTGTGGGGGACAGAGCCTTGCTTAAAGCGTCCTTCCAATTATCTGCAACAGCTATGCTGGCTATTCTGATTTTGGCAGGACTGGGAATTAAACCAAAGGTCTCTGCAGTGAGTGAAATCCCCAGCCCTTTTTTAAAAACTTATTTTGAGACAGGGCCACTAAGTATTAAATTGCACAGGCGGGGCTCAAACCTGTGATCCTCCTGCCTCAGCCTCTAGAGCGCTGGGATTACAGGTGTGCACAACCACACCAGGTTCTGATTCATTAAAAGACCAAATGGTTATAACTGTTTTGCCCAGGTTGGTTTTTGTAGGACATGACCTCGAAACCTTAAAAGTCGCAATGGAAACTAATTCCATAAATTTGAACAGCAAAAAAGTGGAACTCTAAAATTTGAATGTTATCATCAAAAACCTCAATCTTACACTTTGAAACAATTTTTTTTTTTTTTTGGTACTGAGGATCAATCTCACAATCTCACACTTGCCAGGCAGGTGCCTGTGCCACTAAGCTATATCCCTGGCCTGGCTTTGAAACTATTAATTTCAACATTTAGAAGTGCACGCCATCCAATTTAATGATATCTTTAGGTTTCAAAGTGCTAACTCAAAATAAGTTCTCTTGATTGCCACCCAATCAAAAGCACAAATGAAAACTCATTTCTTGGAGATGTTCTTTGCCTGTCTTCTGGGACTATTAAGGTTGCAATCGAGTTTACTTCTACAACTTTACTTTAAATTATGCCATAAATTAATTTCAATGAACATACTTAAATTCTCAAAGCATAAATAATTACCACTAATATGGTAAAATGTATTCAAGAGATTTACAACAAAGAATTGAGTGCCTCCAAATTTCTCATCTTTAAAACAAAAAAACATATCCCAAATTTTCTGTATAACATTCCTAAAATGATTTTTCCAGCAAAAACACTGAAATTACATTATGGCAAAACATTAAATACATCTGTTACAGAACTTTTGTAAAACAATCTATACTGTGAGAACACACTAGTTTTTATTGCATTTTAGGGAGTATAGATTATTGAAAATTATTCAGGACACAGAAAATATCTAAAACATAAACCCTAGCTTAATAAAAGTATCATAGTCTGTTTTGGTGTAAACATCTACCCTCTAGAGACTCAAAATACTTTTTATTTTGAAGGTCCCAGCTGTAAATCTGCACCTTAGTTCAATGTACACTCTATGGTGGGGAAGCCATCCGAGCTGCAAGTCATGCAGTGTGCCTGGAAGAGACTAAGTGAGTCTTTCCAATATACAACAGGCCATTACACCTTAGTGTGCGGTCCCACACCTCAGATAGATTGCAGACAGTAACAAATACAGATGAAAACATTCTGTGTAAAGCTCAAACCTTTAGCATCTAACAAGTGTACTCTTAGTTTCAGCATCTACAAAAAGAACATATCTTCCACTAACAAATATAAAACAAGTAAGTGCTCCTCCCCTCCCCATCCACAAAAGCTCTCCAGACCTGACTCCACCATCAGCTCCCCTGAAGGGTGGCTTCCTTCATCAGTCCCACCAGCTCCAGTCACCCTCACTGGAAATTGTCATGATGCACATTACAACACAGTGTTTAGGAAAAATGAGTAAACACACTTTTATTCTCACTTTACAAAAAACCCCACAAAAATACCATAAAAATCATGAACTGGTTCTGTATCAGTAATACCAGCTTTCCAATGTACTGATTATAAACTAAATGTGTTTGGTGTTGGCACAATTTAAAATGTGCCAAAAGGAAACAAAACTAAACTAAACTAAAAACCAAAAACCAAAAACAAACAAACAAACAAAAAACAACAACAACAACAAAAAAAAAAAACCGAGTATGATAAATTCTTTGTTTAAAAAACCAAACCAAAACAAACCATAAAAACCCATAAAGGAAAAACCAGGTCCAAGACAAAGATTCAAGATGAAAACCTTTTGGGAGAATTTCTTTAAAAGGAAAGAAGGAAGGAAGGAGGGAGGGAGGGAAGGGAGGAAGGAGGGAAGGAGAAAGAAAAAGAGAGAGGGAGAGAGAAAACATTTATTTAAAGAGTACTGTAACTTTATTTTCTCTTAAAAGCAGAATAAGCACACTTAGTGCTCAACATTCTTCATAAAATTTTAAGTCATCCAAAATGACTCATTCTCTGTATAAAAATTGTTAAGAACAATCAACAATTTTTTTCTTAATGCTCACATGGTGTCCTTTTGCTCCCCTGCCTGCAGTTGAAACAAAAGCAGACCAAACACCCTCTGAATTAATTTGATTTTTCAGAAGAATGAATGAGAACAAATTATATACAAGTTAACTCTGCAAAGTTAAAGCTGGATCTAATCTCTAATCTACTAATGCCACTATGGGCAAACACAGGGTACAATGCAACTTTTATCTTTGTTGACATTTGACAATGACTTGGTCACTTTAAAAATGATCTAAAGAAATATCTTAGGGACCCGTTTTGAAAATGCATCTAATTTATACTGCTTCATAAACAGAAAATTACTTTTTCTTTGAAAAGGAATGATTTTAAAAGAAAATCTTAAGAGAACAGAGAATACATGAATAACCAAAAAAAGGAAAAAAAAAAAAAAAGAAAAGAAAAGAAAAAAAAAAGAATTCACATGATAGTAGTATTCTGGGTGACAAACAGCACTGTGCAATGATACCAAGAAGCAGTGCATGGGTCAGGTGAGCAAAGACCCAAACTATGAACATTTTCCAAAACGTGATATTCAATGCTTCACAATGGGAAAAAAGCCACAGCCCATACAAAAGCATTTTCATAAAATTCTCACAAATGTTAAATAATATTTAAAAAATATAAAAGAGGATGCACAGATTTTCTCTGCGTGCACAGGCAGTGCTTGGTGAGAACAAATTCAGGCAGGCACAGTGGAAAGGACAGGAAGTGTCTCAAACAGAAGTTAAGAAACTGCATTTAAGCAGCTGTAATTTTTTAATTTAAAGAAGTTAAAGATTTAAAAATATCAGAACATACATACATTAGCCATCACATTCAGTTCATAAATGCCTAGGAATCATTTACTGTTCAGCTTATCTGTCCTAATAGATAGATAGTTTCCATAAAAATTGAAGAATTCATGAATAAGTTGCCTCTGGTCCAAGAAAATGTCCTACAGTTTAAGCAGACTTAGATTTAAAGAGCAATGTTCTCAATTTAAAAATAAAGTAGTATAAAAGGGCTAACAAAGCCCTAACAGTGCAAATCACTGCAGAGAAAGTCTGTTGCAACTCTTTTAAAAGCTGGCCTTCAGAACACAGGAAATAGGTAAAAAATTTAGCCTTAGTTTACAATACAACTGTTTTCTAATTTGATTTAAGTACAAAATTTCATAAATCAGATCTGTGGATCATACAGAATCATAAAGGCTAAATTCAAATTTCATATTTTACAAATAAGTCTGAAAAAGGGTGTAATGTCTGGAAGAATGGTCTCTGGCTGTTACTACTGGCCTCAAAAAAGTAGTGCTACAGATTTCTGTGCAAAGAGAATATGCTGTTCCAACATTTTCCTATTTCAAGGCATGAAAATATTATACTGGATAGCAGAAACAGGAAAATTACTTGTAACAAATTAAAGATAGGTGCAAACACACCAATCCCTGCCTAGCAGTATACAAAGCATATTGGGCTCAGAATGTGTCTGTTGCTAGCACCTGGCTTTCATACTATGTCCTTTTATTAAACCATCAAATTGAAAACTCAAATCACCATTAAGAAAACCTTCTAGCCATACCTCACCCTTATATTCAGATTTTCATGAGTTTACAAGTAAAACTGAGGTTCTCCTCTGAAGGTACTTGACTACCTCCTGCCAGAAAGGTGAATGCCATTAACTTGGGGCAGGAAAGGCAGTAAAAGCTCCAGTTGTGCAAAAAGTGAGAAGTGGTCAGAGGGGATGAGAGGGTGTGGGCAGCCGCTGATATTGTTCTCAACTAGCCAATGGTGGTCCAGAGGTCCCAGGATGCCTAAAGTGTTCAGCTGAGGTTTGGAATAGAAGATGTAGTCAATTATACCCTGAAAAACAAGAATAAGACAAAAAGACAAGGTCCCACATTAAGATAATACTGAAATACAGTGTTTTTAAGAAGCTTACAGTTACATTTGGTAAACAAAAGAAACTTACTAGCTTATAGGAAGCAGTATAATAGAAACCACCAAATGGTCTCACAAATGTCAAATTTACACAAATGAAGCATTTTTCCTACGTGCACTGTTAACCAAACCTTCAATGAAAAATAAAAGATCCTTCATGACCGTCTTTGCCGCTCTTTATTAACATAATCTGCCATTTTCCCTAACTCACCACCCTGCTGCCATATAAGCCTTTTGGGAGGGGTGGGGTGAGAAGCATCCATCTTTAGGTGCTAAATTCTTTCCAGCCCCAGGACCTGAACACAGGCTCTCCCTTCTACCTGTGATACTTTCTTAATACTTGCCATCTGGTTAGTTCAAAGTCAGGTTCAATCACTTTCTTGTTCCCACTCATATAGTACATCCAACCACTGATTCTCTTCCCTTGCTAATGCTCTTTCCAAGGTATGATTACACACTCATTTGTGTGGGTGAGACCTGTTGTGGTTTTGATGCTGAATGTCCTCAAAGATTCACATGTTAAAGGCTTCACCCCCAGGCTGACTCTACTGTGGATTTTTAGGAGGTAGAGCACAGCACCTTATGTCACTGGGGCAGGACATGAAGGAAACTATGGAACCCTGGCCCCTCTCTCTCCTTTTCTCTGGCTTTGTCTCTCAGTCAATAAGGTAATTAAGTTTGCTCTGCCACTCGCTCTGCCTTGCCAGAGGGACCAAGAGACATCATATAATGGGACCTCCAAAACCATGAGAAAAAATAAAAGCTTCTCCTTGTAAGTTAATTATCTTGTTACAGGAATCCAACCAACATAAAACCTGTCTCTACCAGCAGACTGCAACTGACTGAGGAAGGGGCTATTTCCACCTGCCCCGCACATCCTTCCAGCAGCTCCTGAGAGCTGTAGCCAGCACACAGTTAAGATTTGGTGGTTTTGCCCCTCTCCTGTGACTCAACCCCTATTTCATATGCTCTGAGCCAAAGACACTAGAATGTATTCCAGTGTCTTCTTCCAGTCTTGACATCAGCAACAGAATTAAGAGGAAAAACCCTATATTCTCCCCAAACTTTGGTTATTATGCTCACCTCCTTATCAATCAGTCTGCCTGAGAAGTTGGGTAGAAATAGCACTTAAGGAAAAACATAGGTCATCATTTCTATGCTTCTTAAGTGGCAAGAGCTCCCAAGACACCACCTAAGCTCTTATTTGTACTCTAACAGACAGTCTAACAGAACGCTTATTTTTCTAGCAGGTTAGAAATAGAAACTGTAATTTAGCAGAACACAAATACAAAAAGTTACTAGAAAAGGCATCTGATCAAAATAAAATGACACAGCCCCAAGTAAGCACTGATACAAAAAAAAGAATGAGTCACTGAGAAAAGGTTCCACAAGATATTAACTGTGTAAAGCAGCATATAAATATATTTTAGAAACATTCAAAAAAGGGTAATATAAATCACACTGTAGCACTCAAAGGAGTACAGTTCCAGCTAAACTGAAGTATACACAAGGAGGTCTCGCTCTCACCTGACAATCAAATTAGATATTCCAGTACTGCAGATTCAATTGAAAGGATATAAGAAACTTCCCCTAAAAGGTGAAAACTAATTGAGGAATTGATTTACTTCCATTATTTCACCTGAATTCTTAGTGTGGAAAATATTCTAATAGATTAGTAAGTAAGGATGCGACATCAATCATAAGGAATTCTACAGAAGATCAATAAAAGAATACAGCTGTGAATGAATTGAAGGTTATTCATTACAGTCTGAACACACATCTACATTTTAAAGATAGGAATTCATCATAAGACACACCTTGAAATCAAATGTGTAATTCGTGTAAGGCATCAGGCCACTCTCATAGGCACTCTTTAACTTGAAACCATGGGTGATCCTTCCATTGGTCATTCCATTCTTTCCATTACAGCTGAAGTTCATAAGACTTTCATTATATCTCAGTTCCTTAAAGTCTTTGTGATTTGTTTCTACCCCACCTGTGCTCAAATATTCTACAACACCTAAAATGAAGAGACATGTACTTTTACCATGTCAGGTATAATAAGCAGCAAACAAAATATAATTTAAAAAGATCGTGCAAGAGTAATTAGTTTTAAAAATATTCCCACTTTCTAAAATGTTTTTAAAAAATTTTTTGCCAGAACTTGTCCAAATCTATTATAGTTGTAATCTTTATTCACTAAAAAATACATCTCACGAACAGATGTGTCTTAATTATCTTTGTTTATACCTGCATAAAACAATTCAGCTAGAGTGTATTTGCTAATAAACTAGTTTCTTGTTTTTAAAAATTCAGGTTTCTACTTTTTGAGCTTTTGATTTGTTTTTTGGTACTGGGAATCGAACCCAGGGTCTCACATTTGCCAGTCAGTCACTGTGCCGCTGAGCTACATCCCCCATCCACGTTTCTACTTTTTAAAAAGAATTAAAGATAAATCACAATCAACATCTTAGTACATACATTCCTGCTGCTAACTCTAAATTATTCACAGAATATTTAATTCTAACCTTTGGATCTTATATGTCACTTTGTAATACTGCAAACTATGGAAGAGAAGCTCACTAGCTAGTCACAAAGCAGCTTCACCATCCCTGGACACTGTTTTCCCAATTTCTTAAGTATAAAATAAGCTCCACAAACATATTTTTATTTAGTCAGCATGAATAAGTATTATCCCATGTATTTGCTATTAACACACTGTACTTTTTTTTCCTTGCTCCCTATAGCTATACAGAATCTGCAAAGTATGTATAGAAATTGCCAGAAATTAATAAATTCCTTCAGTATTAGCAATCTCCATACAGCTTGATGAGATGGATGAAAGAATTACAGGTCTTAGTAATATCTCCATTTTCCCTAAACACAAATCTTAAGACAGTTTTTTTCTTACTGGCTCTTAGCTATTGTGATGGCAATAATTCCTCAATAAACTATCTACCACCAAGGCAGGTATGCGTGAGTGCATGCGTCCAAGTCCAAGGGAAAGCATTCTTGTGCATAGAAGAGTATGAACAAAGAGTCGGAACACAAACAAGAACTATCTAGTTCACTATTACAAGGGCTACAGTTTATCTGCTATACCATCTATGGAAAAGTATATACTCAAGATCAGGTTTTCTGTATCTTTGACTTTGCAATAAAAATAAAAACACCAAAATTCTTGTTTTATTTTATTAAAATGACTTGAGTGATTTATGTAATCAAATCATCTCAATGAATATCTGAGGTGCCTTTTTCTGAACAAATCACTTAAAAGAAACATATTTTAAGATTGTGGCCAGGTATAGCGGCACACACCTGTAATCCCTGCTCTTGTGAGGCTGAGAAAGGAGGATCACTGAAAGAGTATGAGGGTAGCCTGGGGCTACTGAGTGAGTCCAAGGCCAGTCTGAACTACTTATACAGGGACACACTGTCTCAATCAGTCAATCCATCAAACAAACAAACAAACATACATCTTGTAGTACAGGATCAGTCAAAAGAATTCTAAGTTCGCACTATCACATGCCAGAATCCTAAAGGAGTGGACTTAGTAACCTTTTGGGGATCTGGATTATACAAGTTAGGATAATAAATGTTCATTCACAAGTTATTTCAAGTTAACAGGCTGAATATTCCTTATCTATGATGCCTAGGTCCAGAAGTGTTTTGGATCTTGGATTCTGGAATATCTGCATATACATAATGATCTTAGGGTTGGGATCCAAATTTAAACATGAAATTCATTTATATCTCATATACCACTTACACACAGTAGTGTAAAGGGAACTCTACACAGAATTTTAAGTACGAAATGAAAGTTTCATGGTATAGAATTTTCCACTTGTGGCATCATGTCAGTGATTGAAGTCTGATATTTTAGATTTTGGATTAGGGATGCTCAACCTGTACCACTTACATGTTTATCAAAGGTGATTAATGACCATTCTCCTTAGGTTTTCATAATATCACTTCTTTTTCAAAATGATGTTCCTACCTCACACATGAAAAATTGTAAAATTTGCTCCTGACTAGCAACAAAAACTGAATTTTCATTTGGACTAAATTTGGAGTTATCAGAGACAATTGCAAAAACATTTTAAGTCAAAAACATTTGCACCGTATAAAAAATAATACTCTTTTTCTTACCAGAGTCTGGCAATGAATTAAGATCTGCACATAACACAAGGGGAATAGTTCCAAATTCATCCAATACATTGGATTTGAGGCTTCGAGAGGCTTTATCAATAATATTCTTCACTTCTGAGAGGAACATCATAGTTTGTACCAACTTCACATCAGAGTATTCAGGGTCCCAATGCATATGAGCATTAGCCACAAGAATAAGTTGTTTTTCTGTTCCAAGATGTGGCTTCCCAGCTACATTAGATAAGAAAAAAACAAACAAACAAACAAAACCCCACCCATCAGCCCACAGATTCTTAGTCTGAAAGCAAGTTAGGGTCTCAGAATAGAAAAGAACCCTAAAATTTACCTAACAATTCTCCCTCTATTCACTGACTACGACATGCAACATAGACATCTAAATGTTTGGGTGATACTTCTAGTTCAGAATTCATCACTTGTACTCTATCCACACATCCCATTCTATTTAGGATAGTTTGATTTTTAAATAAATTTAAATAAATAAAATTTTTATTTAATTTAAATAAATTCGAAAAATTTAAATAAGTAAATTTTTAAATGACTCCGTCTCCTTGAAACTTTCAGTCTCAGTTTATATGTCCTAAAGATCAAAAATTAAATCTAAACCCTCTTTCTCAGATATTAAACATTAAGTTCCACTGTCTGTCTTTAACATCCTTCATATCCTCCCCCTTTCAACTATTCAGAAGTTTTAATTCTCAGCATGATGGCCACTTTATACTTTGAAGATGGCCACTTTAAATATGCTTTGAATTTGAAGTAAATGGACTATTTTTCAAAAATCAAGACCTTAAACATAATTATTACAAGCAGATCAGGAAAATAAGCTAGCTTACAGAATATCACTGATGACAAGACATTATGGAAGTGTATAGAGTTTTTATCCATTGCTAGTTATTTTAGTTAATATTTACTTCAGTGTTTCTTTCATGTGAAAAATTCCTGAGAGCAAAAAACAATAGTTCTTTTTAGTTATGCGTTTTTTTGAGATTTGTAATACCTTTCCCGAGCAATGCTTTCTTATCTTAAGCTTTGTGGAAAAGTGGATGTTTTAGAAAAACAAATTCTCACTGAGTTTCTTCAGGTGTTAGACAAGACCATTAATACATAAAGTCTGTTTTTTATTCTTTTTGAAAATGGTAATCACGATTATTAAATTTTGGAGATCAATTTTACAGAAAGTGAAAGGGCCACTCACATGACATTTCAATCAATTCCTTTCGAAGTTCTAGCAGTACTGCAACTCCAATGTTATCTTTTGTCATGACTCTGTTCAGCATAGCTTCAGACCCTTCTGAATTTGCCATTGCTAGCTGATTAAATTCAACAGTGTGTTTCTGAACCAAAGTGAATCTAAAACAGAAACAAACACACACATATAAACAAAGAATTGGAAATATCAAGATATGAGTGTTGTGGGAAATACAGTTTTCCCAAACTTCTTTAACAGATATGATGGCACTTAAATCACATTATGGAAAATTCCTCACATTCACCATCAGCCTTCTCACATCCATTCAAAGTTGTTTTCAATCTGTTACTGATATAAATAACATCTTGAAACACCTTTACAAATTACTGTAATGCAGTAATCTTCCATTTAGATTTCATGCTGGAATAGTCCATCTTACAATTTATAAATAATTCTTTTTCAAAATACAGGTTTAAAAATCCCTCTATCATCCTAGAGGAAATGTTAAGAATGTAGTATTTCAAGTAACAACTGGAGTTAAAGTCCTAGTAAACACCTGAAGAAACAGCAGCACTTTAAGTATATTTACAAAACAAAGTTATTTCTGATGATTAAAAACAAACAAGAGCCAGGTGTGGTGACGCATGCCTTTAATCCCAGCACTCAGGAGGCTGAGGTAGGAGAAGCATTGTGAGTTTGAGGCCAGCTTGGGCAACAACATGAGCACAAGGCTGGGCTGAGCTACATAGTGCAACCCTGCCACAAAAAAACTAGGGCCCAGAGTTTGGCTCAATGGCTTAAGCGCCTGTGTGGCAGGAGCGAAGTTATGAGTTTGATCCCTGGTGCTGTAAAGAACAAAAAACACTTAATAGTATAGTTTTCTTGATTAATATTAGTGTCTCATTTTCTTATTGGCCCAATTACTTTGCACACCCTTGGCCCCCACCCTGCAAACACTAAGAACATTTCTCTTTTAAAACAATGAAAAGACTTACTTTTCTGTCTTGAAGAATATTGCACAGCCATCAACATGTTTTCTTTCTTGTTCTGACATTGTCCTAGCTCGAGACTTAGGACTAAAGAATCCATTATAGCCACGTTCTTTCAGTTCTACCAGAAAAAAACTGTAATACTGTTCTGTTTCAACCTCCTGAAAAAATTGTAAACAGCAAAGTTACTTCACAAGACAAAAATTAGCCCTATACATTAACTCTGTATGCACAGTCTTTTAAAGCTTGAAGTCCTAAAAGACTGAGCTGCAAATTAAAAGAATGTAACATTGTTCAATCTAATTTATATGAAACCAACCACAACATGTATCTGTTCTTTTATAGGTACCAGTTATGCCAAGGTCAATTCTTTGTTGTTCAGGAGTAATGAATGGGAAGACACACATTCATAAATGTCTTTATGTCTTCACAGACCCATGAGGAGCCAGTGACTTGCCCAAGATTTTATAAGTTACTATCAGAGCTGCACTGAAAGCCAAAGTTACTGTGCATAAACTCCAATCCTTTTGCTATCACGCCCTAGTTACTCTTTTAACACTAGTGGTAAAGTAAAATTATCTAGGCAATGCCACAATTTCAGTTACTTTGTCACCCAAACTCAAAAATAGTGTGCAGAGAGACACTACGGGAGGCAGGAAGGTGAATACTTAGCTGCTACTGTAAATGCCTAAAATCAGCTCAACACATTTGCTTATTTGGTAGCACAGTGTTGCAAAGCAAAGCAGATAATGCACTTAGGATACACTAAAAACAGAAAAAAAGCTGGGGAGGCTGAGGTAGGAGGAGCGTTGTGAGTTCGAGGCCAGCTTGGGCTACAACGCGAGCGCAAGGCCGGCCTGAGCTTCATAGTGTGACCCTGCCTCAAAAAAACCAGGGCCGGGAGTTTGGCTCAGCGGCTTAAGTGCCTGCCCTCGCAGGTGCGAGGTTGTGAGTTTGAAAAAAGAAATGCTGAAGTTACAATTTCAAATTTGCCAGTGTAATGTATTCCAGAGTGTTTGTTCTTTGTTTTGCCAATGTTGTAAGATTCTCGTGATTTAAACACTCTTCTGTGTCACTTACCTGAAGACTTATAATATCAGCATTGCAGCTCAAGATTTCTTGAATAATGGCCTTTTTCCTGTAGTCCCAATTTAGTGCCCATGATGGACAGTAGCCGTATAACTGCCGGGTCGCATATTTATCACAAAGAACATTATAGCACATGACAGAAAACAAGGCTGTAGAAAAGATAACTTGACTTATTCACACACATGGCAGGATAAAAGGCAATTTCAGTAATAGTTTTCACTTAAATGTTATGTTTGTCTTTTCAACATATTATTACTAAAAAGCTACCATATGCCAGACACAGAGAATATGTAAGATAGGTAATGAAAAGACATACACCAACAAATCAGAGTACAATGTGTTATCTGCTATAGAGGTAAGCACAGAAAGTAAGTCTGAAGCTGAAAGACTAAGATCTTGAGCCCCCTCAACCTCTAAAAGGTTCCTCATTTCTCTCCTTCTTCCACTAGGTCACTGATTTTTTTTTTTTTTTTTTTTGGCACAGGGGATCTAACTCATAACCTCATGCCTGCCAGACAGGCATTTAAGCCACTAAGCCAAACTCCTGGCCCTGGTTTTTTGAGGCAGGGTTGCACTGTGTAGCTCAGGCCGGCCTTGCACTCATGTTGTAGCCCAACCCGGCCTCGAACTCACAATGCTCCTCCTACCTCAGCCTCCCGAGTGTTGGGATTAAAGGCGTGTGCCACCATGCCCAGCTGAGAGTCACTGATTCTTAATGTGGGAGGGATATAGAAAACTAGAGGTATACCAAAGAGAGAGCATTAGTTCTGTTTCACTCAATGCAATAAAAGTGAATACTTCAATAAAGCAAGTCACATGAATTTTTTAGCTTCCCAGTACACATCAATGTTAACATTTATACTATATTACCATCAACGTGTAAAAGCAGGTCTAAAAAAAAGGCATGTAACTTAACATATACTTTATAGTTAAAAAAAATGTCAATCATTATCTAAGCTTAGAAAAATGATGGCAGACTTGCTCAGCATAGCACTCTTGCAAACCTTCAATTCAAAAAACAAACACACTATCTGTGAAGCACAATAAAGCAAAGTACAACAAAACAAAGTCACACCTATGGTATTAATTCATGCAAAAGGAAAGGAATATCACACACTACACTGTGTTACATGCCACAGGAGTTTCCAAACTATTTTCATATAATTTAGGTTAAATACATTTGGTACATTTTAAGATTTGGAAACTTCCACTATACAAAGATCTTAGTTGCTTATTTAAAAATCAATTTGACTGATACCCTAAAGGAGGGCTTCTCAACAATGGCACTACTGACATTTTGGGTAGGCAAATTGTAGGGACTTTTTAGCAGAACTGTTGGCTACCTACTAGTGCTACCTACTAGATGCCGGTAGCACTCCTCCTAGTTCTGATAATCAAAACTGCCTTCAGACAATGCTAAATGTTCCCTGGAGCATAACACTATTTGAGAAGTTCACATTACAGCATAGCACACACAGAGGACAGATGAGCAAGAATGAAGTCTCTGTTATGACCTCTCAAACCAATCAACCATAAGCATTCCACCTTAGTGTTTGTTGCCCATTTCCTACAGCAGTGATGGTGAACTGTTCAGAGCTTTCTATGGTAACAAATTGCCTGCTGCTGCATACATGCCATAGGTTTACCACCACTGACCTAAAGCATGTTAAGAAAACTATAAGGCTTACTGAGACCAAGTAAAAATAAGAGCTAAAAAATTAGGTTACCAACCAGTTGGCCTTGTTCTGTCTGGTTCTTGTAACATAATCCAAGATCTTGGAGGTGGCTGTTCTGTGGAAACTAGTTAAATAAAGAAAACATAAAATTAAACAATATTCTTGTGCATCTTCCTAATAAGAAGGTTTAAACAAATAACCACTTACTTCTTTTTGCAGTACCTGACAAATTATCAAGCAAATAGTTCAGTAGCCTTCTTGTTCCATCTGGTTCCAGAGAGAGGTTCAATATATCCTGGGTAAGTGGATTTCCTGGAATATTTTTAAATAGGTAAATGAAACCAAGATAAATACCAGAATATTACAAATTTTAAAAAATACAATAAAAATTTATCTAATTTTCTGTAACAATTAGCAGTTACTAATAATTTACCAAACTAGAGAAAATACTATTTTTCAGTTTTTGATTTGCAACGTAAAAAATTTATACCATGTTCAATTGAGATACTCAGAAGATTAATTAATGAACTGATGTCAATATAGAAGTGCTCGAGCAGTGCTCTGTATCTGATCCTACCTCACCAACACATGGTTATGATGATTAAAAGAGGGTATAACTAGATGGGGATGGAGGTAGAAGACTGGAAAGGGGGATTACAGAAAAGATGACAAATACTATAATGAATCAAACAGAAAACTTCGAGAATACCATAAAGCTAACAAGAAAACATCATAATGATAAATATAAATCTTGTGTTCAGATTTTTAAAAAACCTACTACATTATATAACAAAACAAGGCAGACTTGTTAAGAGTTAACTCACTAAGGAAACAAAAACAATCCTGGGGCCACAAGCCATTTATATATTTAACAATAGTTTTGAGCCAAGAACTAAAGCAAATACAATAACTTACAAGTACCTTCAAAGTCTCAAATGCTCTCAGAAAGACTTCTGTTATGTATAAACAAGGAATAACAGCACAGTGCAATATTTCAAGCAGCCAAGTTCCTGCCCATGCTACACAAGTGGTGCATGTTGTTCTGAATGCCACAGCTCCACTTAAGAAAGACTACAGATAAACAGATTGAAAAAGGCAGACAAAATTGTGAAGGATCTCAGCCGTGAAAAGTAAAGAAAACGAAAGGATAAGGTGTTTAATAATGCTCACGACCTTGAGGAAAAACTGATTGTTTCTCCCCCACCCCCTATACTCTTGTCAACAACTACACTCAAAAGCAGTATAAGAACCAATGGACAAGAACTAACAGGGAAGGCCAATTCAGAATAGAAGAGGCTGGTACACATAAGAGGTATTGAACGTAAAATGTCCCATCCTGTAAAGTAGTGGAGCTTTGTAATCGAAGAAGCTGGATTACATGGATGAGAGAAATAGCAAAATTACTTAATCTTTAAGATCTCTTTCAGTTTTAAGGTTCTAAGAATTACAAATTTAAAAATGTGCTATAGTCTTTGCAAGAAGACAAGAAATAAAAGTGTCATCTTCTCATATATGTACAGCTCTTTATTCTTGCAATGGTCCTTTTATATTTTCATGTAGTCACGTTCTTGGGACATATGCATAGTCACAATATGTAAATTACCTTCTGTTAAGCTTTTTTGTTTGTTTGTTTGTTTTGTTTTTGGTCTTTTTTGAGACATGGCCCCTCTATGCAGTTCAGGCTGCCCTTGAGCTCACTTTGTAGCCCAGGCTGGTCTCAAACTCTCAATGATCCTCCTGCCTCACCTCTCAAGTGCTGGGATTACAGATGTGTACCCAGCTAGCACGTTTTGAGAATACTGTGTCAACCAGAACATCTTCATACCAGATAAGCAGCCCATTTTACCTAGACTTACATTAATGTTTTTACTATTTTTTAGTGAAAAAAAAAAAAATGTAGAGATGATTGCTAATTGTGATTCTCCATTCTGAGATCTTTCTTTGTAAATTAAAAACTATTCCTAAACATAAAAAAAAAAGTATGACTCTCTTAATACAGTGCAAATGAGATCCAATGGTGTATTTTCACTAATGTCTATTTGCTTTTTGGAAATTCTTTCAATTTACAATTACTCTTCATTGCCTGGAAAAAAATGCTTGTAGGATGAAGGTAACAATAACAACAAAGAACTCTGAAATTAAAGCATGATACAATATCCTCTGAAGTAAGAAACAAAAATAAATGACAAAGTTTCAGGACCAACAGCATAAACATTTTCCCTATTCCACTTGTAAATGCAGCTAAAAATCCTTTACATTACAGAAGAAAAACACACATACACATACAGAAGTAAAACACATATAAGACTCTGAAACATGGAAAGACAGAATAGTTAGATACCTCCAGAGCTGAGGAATGTCATAGCGGTGGTTCCTGGGTTTATTTTTACCTCATATATCCCAAACACGGAGCTGAAAAAAGCACTAATATGGAACTATCAAGGGGTGAAGACCAAAACAAAAACAAAAGCCAAAAATTTAGCAAAGGGCTAACTAGAAAGGCAAAACAAAATTTAGGTAAGAACCACTCAAATTCAGTAAACATCGAAGAAAAAACATGGTCCCATATCTACCCACTAGCAAAGACCAAGTAAGAAGCCTAAGTTTTCACTTTCTAAGAGAAGTAACGAGCTGCTCCACTCTCTTGTTGGGGTAGTGTCCAAGCTGAGCATTCAATTCCAGGCAACTGCCTCTCTATTGCTAATGAAGCTTCTCTCCAATTTCCTCCTGAGGGGTGGTACCAGAGAGACCCAAGTAGAGTCAAGAATTTCACCACCTCCTGGCAGTAATGAGACCACACCAAAGCAGCATCTGTGGAGTCCATGTGGGAAACAAACTACCACCTCCACCCAACAGCAATGAGGATCCCCTACTCCCAGATATATCAACAAAGCTAAGTGGAATATGAATTTCTTTCTTTCTTTCTTTCTTTCTTTTTGTGGCACCAGGGATTGAACTCATAGCCTTGCACCTGCCAGACAGGCAAGCCTCTGAGCCAAACTCCTGGCCCTGGTTTTTTGAGGCAGGGTCGCACTACGTAGCCCAGGCCAGCCTTGTGCTCACGTTGTAGCCCAAGCCGGCCTCGAACTCACAACACTCCGCCTACCTCAGCCTCGCGAGTGCTGGGTGGAATATGAATTTCCATGTCTTCTGGCAGTAGATTGTGCTCCTGCTTCTCTTGCCACGGTAGTCTTAGAGAAAAGTCAGCTAAAAGTTAAGTTTAAGATCCAGAATCTCCTAACATAACATAAGCCCAGTTTCAACTAAAACTCACTCAACACACCAAGAACCAGAAAGATTCTAATGGAGGGAAGATAAATAAGTGATTCCAACACCAAGATAACAGAAACATTAGAGTTATCTAAGATAAAGTAGTGATGAAAAATGCTTCAAGAGAAATTACAAACATGCCTGAAATCAATGAAAAAAAAAAAACAGATTCAGCAAAGAAAAACTAGCAAATAAAAGATAAAAGGAGCCAAAAGGAAATATTAGAACAGGATAAATGGAAAAAAGAAATAAAAACCTCTGTGGATGGATGCAACAGCATAACAGAAAGAGGAAAGAATCAGTGAAATGTCCCCATCTCAACAGAAAGAAAACACCTAAAAAGATGTCCGTAGGACTATACCAAAAGGTTTACAAAGCCTTGGAAATACAAAAGATACCATGCTGAAAATGTACTCAAAGAAATAATGGCTAAACACTCCAAATTTGGCAAGAAAAATAAACTTACAGATTCATGAAGCTGAACAGGACAAACTCTAAAGAATCCACATCACCACACCTCATAAACTAACGTCTGAACACTATAGGCAAGAAAATCTTGAAAGTGGGCAGCAACCCGGGATTCTATACCCAGTAAAAATATACTTTTGGAGTGAAGGAGAAAAACAGACACTTCTCGTATAATGATAAATGAAAAAAATCACCTATTAGTAGACCCCCTACCCTCAATGCAACACTAAAGGAAGTTCTCTAAGTACAAAGGAAATGATAAAAGAAATCTTAGAATATAATCTGAAGGAAGAAATACAGTAAACCAAAAATCTGAACAGACTTGAGCTTTTCTAAATCATTTCTGACAGCTTAAAATATATTTATAACCTTGCTATAACTGTAAATGTAGAGAAAATATGTTCAACAACTGTACTAAAAATGTGAGCAAATTAAAAAACATTAAAAGTTAAAATTTCTACATTTTATTTGAACTGCTAAAACAGTATCAATGAACTGTAAGTCCTAATACTTGTAGCAACCACTTAAAACTCTGCCAAATGCTTTTGCCTGAGAACCAAGTTGCTCGCAAAGTGCTCAAGAACTGAGATACCACTGTTATCTAAAAATGCTCAATACACAAGAAGGCAGAAAAAAGAAAACAGAGAAACAAAAAACAGAATGATAAAAATAGGAAATGAAAAAACACAAGAGAAAGAAATAAAAGGAATAAAGATAGGAAAGGAAGTTAAATTATCATTATTTGAGGATGACATGATATTCTACATAGAAGATCCCAAAAACTCCACCAAAATATTTCCAGATTTAATAATAAACTTCAGTCTCATAGCTAGATACAAAGTCAACACTAAAAAATTGATAGCATTCCTGTACATGAATAAGGAACTCACTGAGAAAGAAATTAGGGAAATAACACCTTTCACAATAAGATCCAAAAAAAAAAAAAAAAAAAAAAAAAAAAAAAAAAAAAAAAAAAAAAAAAAAAAAAAAAAAAAAAAAAAGAAAATACCTCCACAGTATTCTGAAAAAGGAGATTGAAGAGGATATCAGAAAATGGAAAGATATCCCTTACTCTTAAGTAGGAAGAACCAATATAGTGAAAATAGTTATACTTCCAAAATTGCTATACAGATTTAATGCAATCCCAATCAAAATTCCAACACTATATCTCACAGAATTAGAGACAACAATCCTAAAATTCATTTGGAACCAAAAGAGACCTAGAATAGCAAAGGCAATACTGGGCAACAAGGCAAGACAGGGGGCATCAAAATCTCTGACTGAAATTATACTACAAAGCTACTGTGATAACAAACATGCGATACTGGAAAAAACAAACAAACACAATAATAAAAACACTAGACCTGAGATCAATGGAACAGATTAGAAGATGCAGAAACAACTCCAGACATTCTCCGGTAAAGATCTTATCTCTCTCTTTCTTTTTTTTTTTTTGCAGCACCGGGGATCGAACTCAATCTCACGCCTGACAGACAGGCGCATAAGCCACTGAGCCAAACTCCCAGCCCTAGTTTTTTGAGGCAAGGTCCCACTATGTAGCTCAGGCCGACCTTGCGCTTGCGTTGTGGCCCAAGCCAGGCCTCGAACTCACAATGCTCCACCTATGTCAGCCTCCCGAGTGCTGGGAAAGATCTTATCTCTGACAAAAGTGCCAAACACTTTCACTGGAAGAAAGATAGCCTCTTCAATAAATGGTGTTGGAAAAACTGGCTGTCTACATGCTGAAGACTAAACTACACCCACTGTCTATCACCATGCACTTAACCAAAATAGAAATGGACCAAAAATCTAAATATTAGAACAGCAACACTAAATCTGTTGGACGATAGCACAGGTAGGACTCTTGAACACACTGGTATAGGCAAACACTTTATGAACAAAACACCAATTACAAAGGAACTACCACAAAAAATCAACAACTGGGATGTCATCATATTAAAAAGTTTTCACACATCAAGAGAAACCACCAACAAAGTGAACACACAACCCACAGTGTGGAAAAAATTTGCCATCTGTTCCTCAGACAAAGGACTACTATCTAGCATATATAAGGTACTAAAAAAAAAAAAAAAATCAGACCCCCATCCCCAAATTTAAAGACCCAATCCAATAATGGGCATGTGAAATTAAAAGACATTCCTCAGAAGAAGAAGTAGAAATGACAAATTAAAAAAAAAAAAAAAAAAAAGCAACGCTGTTCAACATCACCGGTCATTCAACAAATTAAAACAACACTAAGATTCCATCTCACCCCAGAAAGAATGGTTTATTATCAAGAAATCAGTAACAAATACTGGTGGAGCTGTTGGGAAAAAGGAACCTTTTTCCACTGTTGGTGGAAGTACAGACTGATGTAATCACTATGGAAATCAGTGTGGAGACTCAAAAAACTAGACCTAGAGGGAAGATACTTGGTTCATTTGACCAAGTATCTTCCCCAAAGAATTAAAATCATCATACCACAGTGCTATATGCATACCCATGTTTACAGCAGCACAGTACGTAAGAGCTAAATCTTGGAGACAGCCCAAATACCCATCAACTGATGAATGGATAAAGACATGGGGGATTAAATTATATCATGTAGGTGGGCATGGTGGTGCATGCGCGTAACCCCAGCATTTGGGAAGCTGAGACAGGAGGATTTCTGCAACTTCGAGGCCGGCCTGAACTGAACAGTGAAACCCTGTCTCACAAAGAAAAAAAAAAAAAAAAAAAAAAAAAAAAAAAAAAAAAAAAAAATATATATATATATATATATATATATATATATATATATATACACACACACACATATATATATATGAAATATATATAACATGTACAGGTGCAAATTCCTTATGAATGTAATCATCATGTATAACTAAAATAAATTTAATTTTAAAAAGTTAGGAAATTAAGCCCTAATTTATCAATAACATCACATATAAAAATATATATATGTTAACTAAAATACAGACTGACAAGAGTGGATTAAAACACTTGATCTAGCTATATGTTCTTTCAAGTATAAATAAGCAGGCCAAAAAGAAATAGTTGGAAAAGATGAAACTTAAAGAAAAGCCGAGGCTACTATATTAGCATCAGGTAATGTAGACTTCAGAGAAAATACAATTGCCAGGGATATTAAGTAATCATAAACAGTCAATCCTCCAAGAAGACATAGTTCTATTTTTTTTTTCCTTCGAGACAGGGTCTTGCTGTACAGTTCAGGCTAGCTTGAGTTCACTGGGTAGCCCAGGCTTACTTTGAACTCCCAGCGATCCTCCTGCCTCAGCCAAGTGCTGGGATCTGGGCATGTGCTACCATGCCTGGAGACAGCAATTCTAAAAGAGTTTCTACTGAACAAGAAAATTCCAGGCAGGTGCTGTGCCACCAAGCTATACTTCCAGCTCCTAAGCAAGACAATTTCAAAACATTTTTAAAAAACTTTATTTTTTGGTACTGGGGATTGAACTCAGGGCCTCCCTACTGAGTTAAATCCCTATCCCTTTTTCATTTTGAGACACAGTCTCACTAAATTCCCTAAGCAAGACTCAAAACTTGATCCTTTGACATCAGCCTGAGAGCTGGGATTACAGGTGTGTACCACCACACCTGGCTCAACAAAAATTCATACAACTGAAAGGAAAACGGATAAACCTACACATTACAGTTGGAGACAACCTTCTCTCAACAACTGATCAAACAAGACAAAAAAAAAAAAAAAAACCACGCCATTAATTTAACTGATGTTATATTAATACATAGGCTCTAACTGACTTGTATAAGAATATTCTACTTAATAACAGTCAAATATACATTCCTTTTCCGTGCCAAACAAACAAACAAAAAAACCACAAAAGACCGTATCATTGGCCATAAAACAAAGTTTAACAAATTTAAAAGGACTGAAGTCATATAGAATGTATATGATCAAAATGATAGCATATAAAAAATCAGTAACC
Organism: Dasyprocta punctata; assembly: GCA_004363535.1. Taxonomy (NCBI): domain Eukaryota; kingdom Metazoa; phylum Chordata; class Mammalia; order Rodentia; family Dasyproctidae; genus Dasyprocta; species Dasyprocta punctata. The sequence continues at coordinate 30,471 of RJWM01001485.1, read as the reverse complement.
GAAAGACAGTGGGAAAATCTCAAATACTTGGAAATTCTAAATAACCCATGGTCACAGCAGAGAAGTCTAAGGGGAAATTTTAAAATTCAGTGAGCTACTGAAAACAAAAATGTAACATAACATAAATTTGTGGATTGACACAAATGAAGCAGGGCTAAGACAGGTATTTGAAACATTGCATACACACATGAGAAAAGAGGAAAAGTCTCAATTCAATAACAAAATCACCCTCCTCAAGAACCTACAGAAAAAGACCAAAACAAACCCAAAGAAACAAGAAGGAAATACTAAAGATCAAAAATCAAAGGCAATGAGGCTACTGTGCTCTCTTTCACAGCAGCCTGCTCTCACACTGCAAGAGTGCATTTTTTCACCACTTCAACTTGTTCCAATCTTGCTCTGCACAGTATGTTTCTTTCCCTAACTCTAATAAATACAAAACTTCACTTTAAAACAAGAAAAATCAATGAAAATGAATGCAGAAAGAAGACACTTTTGAAATAGCTGTTTGTCTGAAAAGATCAGTAACTTACAAAAACAACAAAAATTATCAATATCACAATTAAAATGGTAACATTACATATACTACAGAAATAAAAAAGATACCAAGAGAATACTATGAACAACTTTATATACATAAATTTAGTAACTTGAAAACGACTATTTCTTTGAGAAACTAAGGAAGGGTCAATATTCACTCAGTAAGAAGATTGTCTGAACAGACCCACAGTTATGAAGAAAATCACTTTGTATTTAAAACCCACCAAACACTGGTCATGGTGGCACACACCTATAATCCCAGTACTTGGGAGGCTGAGACAGCAGGATCACTGCAAGTTTGAGACCAGTATGGGCTACAAAGTGAGCTCAAGGTCAGCCTGAACTGAATAACAAGACCCAGTTTCAAAAAGACAATAAAATAAAACCCATCAAAAAGACAATCTTCAGGCACTGATATTTTCACCAGAAAATTCCACCAAATTTAAAGAACTAACTTCAACTGTATAGAATCTCTTCCAGAAAAGAGAATGAGGAAACACTGTGAAATTCATTACATAAAGCTAACATTATCCTGATATCCAAAGGCAGCAAAGATCATAGAGAACAAATCAAAATAAAAACAAAGTACAGCTATGCCTTATAAATACAGATGTAAAAATCCTTAAGAAAATATTAGCAAACTAAATGAGCCAACAAGACAGAAATTATACACCATGACCAAGTAGTGTTCATCCTAGGAACCGAAGGCTAGTTCAGTATTCAAACAATGCAGTGCACCATATTAACAGGCTAAAAGTTTGTATCAATTGATGCGGAATACCATCTAACAAAATTATATACCTATTTCATGATAAAAAAAAAAGTATTTTTCTCAGAAAAAGAACAGAAGGGACTTTCTAAAACTGATAAAAGAACATCAGTATCTACTACAAATATTATACCCAGTAGTATAAAACTGGGCGTGGTGGTGCACACCTATAATCCCAGGACTCAAGAGGTGGAGGCAGGAGAATCGCTGAAGTTTGAGGCCAACCTGGGCTACACAGTGAGTTCAAAGCCAGCCTGAACTACAGAGCAAGACTCTTGTCAAAAAAAAAAAAAAAGACTATGTATTTTTTTTAAAGATGAGCAATAGGGAGGATGCTTGCTCTCTCACATCTTAACACAGCACTAGAAGTTCTAACAAATATAAGGTAAGAAAAGTAAAGTTGTCTCTATTTGCAGATGACATGTAATCTAGATAAGAAATCCAAACAAAACAAACAACCCCCCCTTAAAAACTCCCAACAAACAAAAAAGCCATACCAAACCAAAAACAGAACAAAACCAACAAACCAAACACTTAACTACAACTCTGAGAAGTGAGTTTCACAACACAACAGAAGCAAAATACACGTATTCTATCATGATACTTGGAATACAAACATAGCAAAATTTAAAGAACAATATAATTTGCAGTTATGCAAAACAAAAAGGTATAAATCTATTAAAAACATGGACAGGACCTGTATACTCAAAATAATACAACACTGATGAAAAAAGTCAAAGACAATGTAAATAAACAGAAACAGAGAATGTTCTTTACTGGACTGGAAGACAACCCAGTAAAAATGTTAAATTTTCCTGCTAGTTTAAAATACAGTTTAGCACAACTGCAATAAAAGTCCCACTATTTTTATAACTGGGACAACACTATTCTAACATTTGTACAGAAAGGCAAAAAAACTAGAAGAGCTAAAAAATTTTTTTGAAAGACTGAAGTAGAAGAATCAGCACAGGTTATTTCAAAGACTTGTCAAGCTACAGAGAACTGTGTGTTGTTGGCAGACACACACACAGATCAATGGAACAGAATAGAGAATTTAAGAACAGACCCATACGAATACACCAAAATGATTTTTGACAAGGTATTAAAGCAATTAAACAGAGGTAAGGTGGTTTTTCAATAAATTGTGCTGGAACAACTGGACATCCACGAGAGGTAGCAGTTGAACCAATCCTCACATCAATTTTAAATCAAAATGAATTATAGACGTCAATGTAAAATATAAAACCACAAAATTTTTAAAACAAAACAGAAGACAATTTTCAGAATCTAAAATTACTAAGTGTTCTTAGACTTGACACCATAAATAGAACCCGTGAAAACAAAAACTGATAAAACTGACCTTCCTCAAAATTAAACACTTTTTGCTTTGAAGAGACAGACCACTAGAAGAAAATACGTACAAACCACAATTTCAATAAAGGACTAGCATCTAGAATATTTAAAGCTTTTCCAAAATTTAACAGTAAAAACAATCAAATTAGGACATGGAAAAACACAGGAAGAGCTATTTCACAGAGGAAGAAATACAGATGAAAACAATTTAGCAACAACTTTCCCCAGCACCGGGGGACTGAATCCAGCAGACCTGTGTCACTGAGCTACATTCAATTTCCTTAAAAATCTAACCTATAATCCAAGGACCAACAATTACATTCCTGGGAATTTATCCTAGAAAATGAAGCTTCATGTTCACCAGATAATCCATAGTATGGAGGATGTTTAACAGCTTAAATTGTAACAGCTTCAAACTGTAAACTCAGATGTCTTTCAATAGGTAAATGGTTAAACAAACCATCTAAAGAATTAACTTGAGTAAAAGAAGCCATGTCACAAAGTTACTTACAGCAGAATTGCATTTATGTAACAGTCTTGACACTTGTGGTTGTTACAAATTAAGGAGTAGGTTGGAGTGGAAAAAAAGTAGGCATGGTATAAAACAGCAACATAGTAGAACTTTTGAGGATGTAGAGGTTCTGCATTTTAAAAAATTGAAAATGCATGTAATTACTTGGCACAATGTTACATCTTAATTTATGTATAGACTGTAGAATGATCCAATCAGGCCAAATGACATATCTATCACCTCAAGTACTTACTTCTTTGTAGTCATAACATTTAAAATGCATTTTCTTAGCTATTTTGAAATATTAACTATAGTCACCTGCAGTGAAATAAATCAGCAGAACCTATTTCTTCTATCAGAACTCTATTGCCAGCCCTGACTGCTGGTAATCACCATTCTGCCTTCTGAGTTCAGCTTTTTTATAGATTCATACACAACATCATTGGTTTTTGTCTCTACATGCCTGGATTAATTCACAAAAAGTTCTGGATATTGACCATTCTGTTTGTGTTACTGCACTACAGTTTTGAAAGATGCTACCATTCGCAGAAACTTTGTAAATGGTACAAAGACTGTTCTGTATTACTTTTTAGTGCATATGAATCTGTGTTTTAAAATACTATAAAAGGTTTAAAATGGGTAATGTGCAGGGGTGAGAGGTAAGTATCTGAAGTCCAAGTCCTGGAGCCCTATGCAATCAACTTTAAAGAAAATAGTAAGAACTGACTCAGGAGGCAAAAATACTTTTGGTCTGTAGGAGTGTATGTTGTAGCAAATGACAAGACTGGGTTATGTGATACATTTTATCTCTTCTAAGTAACAGAAGCTGTGAGAAAGCAATGACAGAAATTTTCACTAACAGCAAGGATGACAATTGTTTTAAGAAGTAGCTGGCACAACATTAGAATGTAAGATGCAAAAGCTCTAAAAAAATTTTTTTTAACAGGATTTTATTTAAAACAAAACAAAACCTATAAAAAGAAGACTGCTACTACATACAAAAGTGTAGTAAAAACTGTCCAAAAGGCTGAGATTTAAAAGTCAAAGTCTTTGTGAGATACTGTAATTACAAGGAATAAACATAAAAGCAGAATTACAGCAAAGGCCCATCAAAAATGATGGACAGCCATAGACTGCCCTGCCCATCTCAAGAGTATTATTACTTTCAGAGAATTTATGCACACTAAAGGAAGTCCGAAAATGTGTCACTGATGACCAGAACTTCAAGTAAAGTTTGCAGATTCTTAATGAATATGGATTATAGTTTGTAAACAATATACTGTGTGCTTATAAAACTTTGAGCTGGAAATACATAGGATAGCAGTTTTCTTACTCTGTAATGATTTATTTCTTTTGCATTAAAAATTAGTAAGAAAGTGACAAAACACTGTTCATTCTGGTGGTCAGTATATGGATATACTTTGTTATATTTAGAAGTTTTCTGTTCTTCAAATTTAGAAGCAGAACATAGTTATGAGATTCAACAGAAAAAGTCACCTTCAGTTTGTATTTCACAGGCCTTTAAGAAGTCTGAACCAATCTAACCAACACATAAAAACTCCCTGAGGAAAACATATAGCTGTTAAATATGATTTCATATACATTATAAATGTATGCTACCTTTTCATTTATTTTTCTAAACTGTTTTTACAATATATAAAGTGAACTTATAAGAATAAAACCTCATCTTACTAACTACATTTTTAAGAAATAGGAGTGCAGTGTTCAAAAGAGTGTTAATTTACTTGTTTGTTCATTTATTTTTGGTGGTGCTGGGGATTGAACCCAGGGCCTTATGTATGTAAGGCAAGAACTCTATCACTGAGCCCATCCCCAGCCCCAGTAATTGTTTTAGAAAGTCGTTGTACAGTAATCTGGCCAAGACCAGTGAAGAATCACTTAATCTAATTTTTAAAAAATTACAAGCCATGATATATTGTTAAAATATGACTTTCAATCTTTCTGCTTAAAAACAAGTATTTCAAGTAAGGTATGGTAGAATACACCTATATTAATTACAACATTTGGGAGGCTAAAGCAGAACTCCAAATTCAAGGTCAGCATGGGCTACACAGTCTCAAAAAACCAGAAACAAACAAACAAAAAATTTTTTTCGTAATAGTTCTTGCTGAACCAATTATGGCCCTGGTTTCTAACATATTAGTCAAGGGCTCATACATGAAGTTAAGAATAGAGTCAGGCATTTGGTGTGCACCTATACCCCAGCTACTATGGAGGGTGAGGCACGCAAACAGCAAATTCGAGGCCAGTTTGGGTAACAATGCTACATACCCTGTCTTGAACTGAAATAAACGTATAAAAAAGCCAGGGATGTAACTTAGTGTGAGGCTCTGAGTTCAATCTGCAATACTACCAAATTAAAAAACAAAAAAAGACAATCTATAGCTACAAAATACACAAGTAAGAAAGTCACTGGGATGTATCTAAGGAACTATGAAGTTTAGCAGTGAGTCCACAAAAAATCTGCTAAAAGAATTCTCTCATGGCTTCTTTAGCTTCAAAGATATACACAAAACTGTAAGAAGCACAAATACGGAAATCGTACCTCTTAAGCATAAAGTCTGCAACTGAAATAGTTTTCCCAGCTCAAAAGGTAGAACTCGTAACAGGTTGTCATTTAAACGGAGCTCCCTGTTGATATAAAAATGCCAGGAAATAAGAAGATATATTAACTGTTATCTAACAGTTAAAAGCAACAATATAATTTTTAGGAATGCAAATACTTAAGAATGACAAAACTTTGTATTATATTCCAACATCTACTGTTGGGCTTCTTAAAAAACAAAATAACTGCTACAGACCAACCTTTCTGTAAACACAAGGAAAAAAAAATGAATTTTCAGAAAAATGAAACAAGGAAAATAAAGATAAAAAACACAATCTCCAAATTTTAAAAATTCTTACATACAGTCAACAGATATGTAAAAATTACTCCCAATTGCACTATTTCTCTCACTGTAGACTGGAAACACACAGCTTGCAAACTGGCACTATTTCAGAGCAGTGAGTAGGACTGGTTAGCACAGATACACTCTATTATACATGTGTAAGTCAGAGCAAATAATTACGCCTAGCACGTGAATCAAAAATTGCTCAAGCAAGCTGGGCGTGGTGGCGCACGCCTTTAATCCCAGCACTCGGGAGGCTGAGGTTGGCGGAGCGTTGTGAGTTCAAGGCTGGCTTGGGCTACAACACGAGCGTAAGGCCGGCCTGAGCTACATAGTGCGACCCTGCCTCAAAAAAAAAAAAACCAGGGCCAGGAGTTTGGCTCAGTGCCTTAAGCGACTGCCCTGGCCAGCGCGAGGTTGTGAGTTCAATCCCCGGTGCCGCAAAAAAAAAAAAAAAAAAATTGCTCAAGCAGTGTCAACTCAAAAGGACCAAGGATAGCTGCATGACTAAATTTATGGTTACTATTTTCCTAAATTTACTGAGATTTCACTTTAAAAATAACAGCTGTATTAGCTACTAAAAATTATTTTAATGACTTTTCTGTGCAAATAACAATATAAATACTGTAAGAATTAAGAGGGATAAAAACAAGAACCAGACATCCAACACTGAAATAATGGCATTTTCTATACTAAGTTTACCAAATTTTAAGTGTGAAGAATTATTTTTATAATCTTCCTTTTCTGAAATTTAAATGAAACTTGACCACTTCTGAACAAACCAAAGCTTTTATCTGAACAAGAAAAACTAGTTTTGAATAAACAGTTCCTATTTCTTTCCAAATACATTACACAGGAAAACAGGCCCTGTAAGTCAATTTGGAGATAAAAAATAGCTATAATATATACTTAATAACTGAGCCTAGAAAAATGTTAAAAAGCTACTGGGAGCAATAGAGGCCAAGAAACTCCCACAAAACCCTTACTCTGTTTTCCCAGAGAGCAGTAAACAAGCTAGTAAAACTATGGATAAAATGCACATAAATTGGGATTGACATAATAGCTAGAATTTGGTTTTATATTTAACTTGAGTAGATCTTATCTACCTTACTTAAAAAATAATTTAAAAACCAGCAATACCATTGTTGTTGTTGTTGTTTTTTGGTACCAGGGATCGAACTCTCAACCTTGTGCTTACCAGGCAAGCAGTTGAGCCACTGAGCTAAATCCCCAGCTCCTCCTTCAAGAATTCTTTTTTTTCGGTCTTTTCGAGACAGGGTCTCGCTATGAAGTTCAGCTTGGACTCACTTTTGTAGCCCAGGCTGGTCTCGAACTTGCAACTATCCTCCAGCCTCAGCCTCCCAAGTGCTGGGATCACAGGAGTGCGCCACTACACCAGGCTACAGCAATACAATTTTTTAAAAATACAGTATGTGCAATGCAGGACTCTAGTAGCTTTTAAGTTATTATCTCAGTATCCCGATCATCAGATTGAGAAGTTCAAGATCACATAAAATACAAACAACAAAGTCAAGATTTTAACCTAAATTATGTGTGCATTCAAATCCTATATACTGAACTATAATATACCAAATTTAATAAACACTGTAATCCTAGTTTCTTTCATGTCTAGGTCTTTTTTTGCTGTTGTTGTTGGTATCAGGGGTCGAACTCACAACCTTGCACCTACCAGGCAAGCTCTTAAACCACCAAGCCAAACTCCCAGCCCTAGTTTTCTTGAGGCAGGGTCGCACTATGTAGTTCAGGCCAGCCTTGCTCAAGCAGCCCAAGCCAGCCTCAAACTCACAACGCTCCACCTACCTCAGCCTCCCGAGTGCTGGGATTAAAGGCGTGTGCCACCACAACTGGCTTCACGTCTAGGTCTTAATACTAACATACATAAAAGCCAAGGGATAGCAAAAGTCTTCAGCAACTGACAATGGTTTCATGGACAAGTGTTAAGGGTGTACAGTACACTCCTCTGTTCGTCACACAGGGGATAATATAAGTGCCTTATAGGTATTTATCTTCACTTTGTCTAAAACTTTCGGGCCACAAAGAAAAACATATTGCACAAAGTGTAACAACAAAAAACTTCAATCATGTACTATTTATTATTTATTAGCTGACACCTGATCTTTCCGAAAAACCTTCAAAAGAATATAGTTATGTTTACTTTTCTTTAAATCCAACCAAGTAGATTGTCTTTTTTCCTAACAAAATAAATGCTTCATTGTTTCAGCAATTATATACTTGGTATGTACTAAGTTGAATCTACATACCTGAGTGAAACCATGTTTCCGAGTTCTGCCGGTAAACTACGGATTTTATTACAAGATAGGTCCAGATACACCAGATTGTGGAGCTTGGCAATGTCTGAAGGAATGCGGGACAGAAAATTGTCACTCAGATGCAAAGCTGTCAAGTGAGTTAATGACCACAAAGATGAGCTTAAGCTTCTTACTTTTCCTGTAAGAGAGAAAACAAAAACAAAACAAACAAAAAAAAAAAAAAACAGGAAGAATTATATATAGTGGTCCCCACAATTTGGTCTATGGCTTGAAAATGATGTAGAAGCTTTGATCAATAACTTAAATCATTATCCAAAACGGTGGAAAGGGTTAGCAGGAAACCTTACCTGTTCTAAAACGATTTACTGCTAATCATTAAGTTATAAACTTTCTTCTTTGTAGATTAAAACAAGGATTAAAGCAATATATCAATACTTCGACCATACCTTTAAGAGCATAATGGAAAATAATTTATCCTTTAAAATGACCTCAGGTACCATGAATAAAAAGTATGAATAATTTATAGTAGTAATAAATTCAATATTACAACATCAAGTGTTATGATTTAGATTTGGGACATGACCCCAAAAGTGTCAAGTGTTTGGAAGCTGAATGTACCATGGGGGGGCGCTGTGCTCACCCGTGGACTAATCCATTGATGCATTCATAGCTGAGAGCGCTATTAGGAGATAGGTCTGGTCAGAAGAGGCAGGACATTGGTGGTGGGACTTGAGGGATCTATCTCCTTCCCAGGCTCCTTTCTTACCTCTTTGCTACCTGGCTGCCAAGATGTAAGCAGCCTTCTTCTGCAGCAGGCTCTTCCACTATGCTATTTTTCCATTTCAGCCTGCCAATAATGAACTGAAACTTTTATAATGGTGAGCCAAAATAAACCTCTCTTCCTTATGTGGGTGTTGGGTATTTTGTCCCCTGAAAAATGACTAAGACAGATTCTGGTAACAGGAGGAGTGGGGTCACTGCTGTGACAATCTGACCATTTGGTTTAGAACCCTTCAGAACTTGTTCGTGGGGTAAGTTTGGAAAGGTTCAGAGATGTTGGCTAGAAAAGGCCTAGAATGCTACAAGCCAAACTTAATATGGGACTCTGGATAGGCTTAGGATGTTTCACTTTAGAATAAGGACTCCACTGGCAGCTAGACCAGAAAGCATATGTTGCAAGCGTTGGCAGAAAACTTGTTGACATTTTGCTTATGTCCCGAGACCTTGTGGGAGATTGCAGCCAAAGATGGTGGACTGGATTAAAGGTGCGTTAACCTGGCAGAAGAAATTTCAAAGCAGTCCAATGTTCAGGCTGTGGCATGAGTACTGCTGGTGGCTCTTAACCAGGTTTATACTGAAAATCAGGAGCAAAAAGCACATTTTAAAAGTGTTCAGATAGAGTAACATCTTCAGTCAGTGGGTATGTCTTTTCTCTGTCTGGCTGTCTCTCTCCCATCAATACAGTAAAAGGATAATTAACAAGTACAATTTGTGTTGGAAATTAAAGGTTTGCTGAATGTTCCAAAATCAATGTAAACTCCTTATTTTAACAGACTAAAAAAGAAAATTCTTATCATCATTCAACAATAATTTGACAAAACGCTATATCCATGCCTGATTTTTTTAAAAAAAGCTACTCAGTTATCAAATTTCTTCACTTGATAAGGACCAACCATAAAAAGCTTAGGTACAAAGAAATGAAAGGTTTCTTCCTAAGAGGATGAAAAAAAGCAAGAATGTCCACTCTCACCACTTTCATTTAATGTTATACTAGAGGTTCTAGCCAGTGCAGTAAAGAAAGAAAAAGAAATGACTTGGAAGGCAGAACTAAAACTGTCTTTATCTGCTAAGAGCATAATAATCCATATAAAAATTCTACTGTGGTTTAAAAAAAAAGGCACCAATATGTGAGCACAAGATATCACAGCAATATAAAAAAGTATGTTGTTTTCTAACTATAAGCAATGAACAGTAAGAAATTTAATGATACTATTTACATCAACAAAATCATGAAATATTTGTCAGGTAAACTCGACCCAAAAAATGTACAGGACCCATATACTGAAAACTATAAAGCAATGCTGAGAAAAATTCAAGTACTAAGAGATATATAAGCTTCAGAGATCAGAAAATTCAATAGTACTGCTAAGATGTTAGAGCTCCACAAATCATCTACAAAAGGCAACACAATCCCAACCAAATGCCAGCAGACTTGAAATCAACGAGCTGATTATAAAATTCATATGGAGACTAGAAATGCAGCTTTGGGGCAGAAAGAGGATAGCATGAGTGACTCTGAGTTCAATCCCAAGTACAATGAAGAAACAGTGAGTCATACAGAATTCAAAAGGACTTTAGAAATACCAAAACTACTTTGGAAAACAATAAAACTATAGGGCTTATACTATCTGACTTAAGGATTTATAAAAGCGATGGATGTGTCCTTCCAAAATTCTTATGCTGAAAACAACTCCCAAGACAATGATGTACAGAGATGAGAGCTAATGGGAGGCTTCAGGTCATGAGGATTAATGTGAATTTAGGAGTGGATTTATGCATGGGAGTCTAGTGTCCCCTTGTCCTCTCTCACATATGGTATTTTACTACGTCTTCTGCCATGCTATACACAAGAAGACAACCCTCCCTTGATGTGATCTCTCTTGATGTTGGAGTTTTTAGCTTCCAGAGTCATTTCCAAATGTATTTCTACTGTTTATAAATTACTTTGTTTGTGTTATCCTTTAAAGGAATATGCAAAGGACTAACATAGAACTCTCAAAATTCTGTAAGAAAACACTACAATTTTCAAAGAGTAAAAGATGTAAATAAACAATTCACTAAGGAAGATATCCAAATGGCAAATAAGCATATGAAAAGATACTGGCAGTCATCAGGAAAATGCAAACTAAAATCATAGTAATACAGCATTATGTACCCAGAAGAATGAATAAATTTAAAAGACTCAACATGTCAACAAGACTTGGTAAGGGTATGGGTCAAAGACATCTCTAGCAGGAATATAGAACAGAACCTCTGCAACACAGTTTCAGCGTTTTAAAAAGTTAAACACACACTTATTGTATAACCAACTCCACTCTTAAGACATTTACTCAAGACAAATAAAAGCTATGCCCACACAAAGAATATTCACAGCAGTTGTCTTTGCAATAACCACATACCTGAAACAACCCCCATGCATTTAAAAGGTAAATGAATAGAACGAATGTGGGCATATTCATACAGTGGAACACGACTCAGAAATAAAAGGAACAAACTACTGAAAAATCAACAACACAGGTTACACTCAAAGCATGTACAGTCAGAGAAGACCAAAACAACAAAAGGCACGTGATATAAAAATACATGCTACTTATATTCAAATGCTACAAAATGCAAATGAATCTGTAATACAAAGCAAAACAATGTCTTTCTAAGAGTGAGAGACAGATGGAAAAACGGGGGAGAAGAAAAGCGTCAGAAACTTTCAGGAATGATAGATATAATCATTCTTGATTGTTGTGATGGTTTCACAGGTGTACCCACAGACCAAAACATATCACATTATTCATTTATAATATATACCATTAACTACTGCATACACCCTATCTTGACCCAAGAAGGGACTTTTTCCCAGTTTCCTGGTATGTAATAATTAGAGTAGAAACTACACCATTACTATTTACAAAAGAAGTTTTATTCACTTAATTTTCAACACATAAGATTGAAAACACATGTTGATATTCAATATGAACAAAGCATTTAAAACAAACTATTTATTGTCGATTATGTTTTGTTCCAGCCCTCTACATTCAGGAAGCAAAAACCAAACCAAACCAAAACAAACCAAAACAAAACAACAGTAAATACAGCCTTTGAAAGGGAACAGTTTCTATTAATTTATGACAGACTCTGCAAATTTGTACATCTAGTTTTCCTACACAGAGTAGTCATAATTCGATCTTGCCAGAACAATTGCATCGCCATATAAAGATAAAGTGGAAAGGAAACTAAAAAAGGAAAAAAGTATACAAACTCATGTACAAATCAATCAGTCATACGTGGTGAAGAGGAAGGAAGCAAAGGAGCGCTCATCCCTACCATATACTGGAGATGTGGGTCTGAAATACATTTCTAAACACACAGACACACACGCTCCAGAAAAGTTAACAGAAAATTGAGAATAACTCAAATTCTAACAACCAAAAATGAAAATATTTGTCAGCTTGAGTTTATTAAAAATTTAAACTTCTACACTGTAGAGACAGCAACATGTATGAAAGTCAGACTTGACATACATCAATTGACTCAAACTTTCAGAGTATCTTCTATGGTGTGGTGATAGGATGGTAAATAACATAATGTCCCCACTTTCTTAACTTTTTATCCTATACAAAGGATAAAAGAAAATAAAAGATAAGATAATCAACAACAGGAAAATTAACAACAAGTAAGAATAGCTAAGTCACTTAAGGAAAAACAAAGTGTAGACTGGGGATGCTGCTGGGGGTGGGGAGTAGCAGAGCACCTGCCTCAAATGCATGAAGGTTGCCCTGGGTCTGATCCCATGTAGCCTATGAACATCCTATCAACTAAATAATCTCACAACATTTATAATACTTAGTGTGACATAAATAACTGTTACACTATATTAGTAGAAGAAAAGCTCTGTATGTCCACTACAAACATAATTTCTCCCAATATTTTTTACCCTCAATTGGTTGAGTCAATAGATGGAAAAACCCAAAAGATAGAGGGCTAACTGAGTTCATTTCTACCCACACGACAGCAAAATAAAGATTACAATATAATAATAACAAAGTAAGGCAGAAACACAAATTCAATGTGGGAAGGGTATAACTATATTTTGAAGTCAATCTTATAATATCTTATCTAGTCAAATTTCAAATCTGAGTATCCTTTGCCCATTGCAATGCCACACTTAAGGATTTACCAATAAAAATACTTGTTAAGTATGCCAACATATATACTGTTGGTAGAGACGGAAATTAAGAATACAAATAATCATTAAAATGGCACAATTATTCATTCACATAATATTCTGTAGTCATTCTCTTTTAGAATATAGTTATATACACTGTACACACTGATGTTGAAAGATACAATAAGTGAACTGTAAAATAAAATTATCTCTATTTTTGTAAAAGAAAATTATAATTAAAGATCAGCAGGCACAGTGGCACATGCCTATTAATTATACCAATGAGGGGGCTGAGGCAGGAGGATGGCAAGTTCAAGGCCAGTTTGGGCTACATAAAAAACTAAAGGCAAAGCCAGGCGTGGTGGCGCACGCCTTTAATCCCAGCACTCGGGAGGCTGAGCTAGGTGGAACGTTGTGAGTTCGAGGCCGGCTTGGGCTACAACGCGAGCGCAAGGCCGGCCTGAGCTACATAGTGCGACCCTGCCTCAAAAAAACCAGGGTTGGGGAGTTTGGCTCAGCGGCTTAAGTGCCTGCCCTGGCAAGCGCAAGGTTGTGAGTTCAATCCCCAGTGCCGCAAAAAAAAAAAAACAAAAACAAAAACTAAAGGCAGTCCTGGACTATGTAACAGGACCCAGTCTCAAAAGACACAGTAAAGCAAAACAAAACGATTGTTAAGAGGGGAAAAAAGCAACATCAGAGAAAGAGAAATCTCTACATATGGAACCAAGAAATTGAGGTTTCTAGTCTCCTGGGAAAGAAAAATGAGCAAAAGTCTTTTGACAGGACATACGATATTTTGCATCTACTTCTTCCCCATAAAACTGTACATACAATCACAAGTTGTGGCACGAGGGATCAGACCCAGGGCAACCCTCATGCGAGGCAGGTGCTGTACTATCCCCAGCCCGACCCCACAACATCCCCGGGCTACACATTTTTTCTTAAGTGACTTACCTGTTCTTATCTGTTGCTCATTTTCCTGTTGTTGATTATCTTATCTTTTATTTTCTTTTATCCAAACATGGGGACATATTCTGAAAAATTCATCATTAGGTGATTTATGTCCTTGTGTGAACATTATAGAGTATTCTTACACAAACTAAGAGGGCTACAGCATCACTAAGTATTATATTCTTCCAGAACCATGATGCTACACACGGTCCACCGCTAACCAAAACACCATTGTGTGACTGTACCCCTAAGCACCCAAGAACCTGTGTTCACTTTTAAGCAGCTTAGTAACTTGAGAAAGACTGGAATTATCCTGGTCTAAGTTAAGAACCCAATTTTAAAATATGATTTTGTTTTGTTTTGTTTTATTTTGGTACCAGGGATCAAACTCGTTACCTAGTAGTGCTTGCCAGGCAGGTGCTTGTGCCGCTGAGCTAACCCCTTTGGCCCTGATTTTTGTTTCTAAATTTCTGAAATAAGTATTTATATTATATTATGTTATATTGCATTATATTATATTATATAATTTTTGCCACATACCAGGAGATAGGAAGAATCTAAATAGTATTCCCTGAAATCAGAGAAATCCCTAAGGGGTGTACTTATCAAGAAATCAAATTAACTACCTATCCATTTACAGATTTAGAAAAAATAATAAAAAAACTAAACACCTAAAACATGGACATGTTAGGAGAAACACTAGAATCACAGTTGATCTTCATTACAGTTGATCTGACAATTACATATTTGAAAATTTGACTACTCCCTGAAATTTATTTTTAGGTCCCAAATCACAGTAATTCTCACGATGAAAAATGGAAAAAAAAATTAATTGTTCAAGTACACATTTCCAGCTGAGATCTGACAAGGTGACAGTACCCTCCTTTGTCAGCTTGTTATACTGTAAATACATATCCTTTTTGCTGTCTATTAAATAACTTTTTTTTTTTGCACTTTACCTTTTTGTTGATTTTTCTACTTAAAATGGCCCCCAAACAGTGCTGAAAGTACTAAGACTCTTAAGCACAAAAAGGGAAAGATGTGCCTCATTAAGAAAATATATGGCAGGTTCTTGATTAAGACAAAGATTACTGTGATGCTGGCCATAAATCTAATGCTAATAAATAATAAGTCAATTTAAAGATATCAAATGGGGGACAGTCTTTAAACAGAAACAGGCATTAGACAACTGTGTTACTGATCAGTTAATAAAAACGAACATAGGAACTTAACACCATATTTCTCTTCACAGTGACTGTTCATATTTTGATAATTCAATGTTTGTGGTAATCTTATTATAGACCATAACTACTTGACATTAACGACAACCAACTATAACTGAAAAAGGTGGTAATTTAAACTTTTCTTAAATCACAATTCCTGATGAAATCTGGACTCAAGTTTCAAAGGAAGAAACTGCAATCTCAAGAAACGAAGACTGTGTACCATGAGATTTGCAAACTGGATCAAGATGAAGAAAATAACAGATAAAATTACAAGTAGGGAACTAAGGAAAACTTTTGGCAGACTAAACACCACAGTAATAACTTAAAATCACAAATTAGCCAGGTGTGGCAGCATACTTCTATAATCCCAGCACTCTGAAGGTTGAGACAGAAACTTCGTAAGATTGCACCTAGCCTGGGAAACTCAGCAACTTAAGTCAGATGCTATCTCAAAAGAAAAAATAAAACAAGGAATCAGTGTATAGCTCAGTGTGAAGACCCCGAGTTCAATCTTCAGTACTGTGGGGAAAGCGGAGGGTAAAAGTGATGAAGAAGGAAACATTTTTCATGCACCAGTTTAAATTCCTAAAGGCAAACACAGTGACAACTGTATACATCACTTAACTTTGGTGGGAAGGAACTGTCCTAACAGTAAAAGAAACAACTTATTCAAATTGAACAGATCTCATTTAAGTAAGACAAAAGTAAAAATAAAGCCTAAAATTTCACAATGGAAAGACTAAAATAAGTGCTATGTATTCAATTTGTTTCCTACATTTTCTGGGTTGAAAGCTTAAATACCAAACTCATACACTGATGGTATTTGGGAATGGTGTCTACAGGAGGGAGTCAGGATTAAAATTCTCCAGGGTAGGGCCTCCGTGACAGGACTGATGACTTTATAAAAGAGACCTGAGCTGACAATTTTGCTCTCTCCTCCTATGTTATGGCCTCTTTCAGGATCCGATGCAGTACCCAAGCAGACACCACTAGTATCAGATGACAAGTAGATGTGGCGCCATGTTCTTTGGATTCCCCAGCCTCCAGAATCATGAGCCGAATCAATTTCTATTCTTTATAAATAACCCAGCAATCAGGCACTTTGTTACAGCAACAGCAAAACAAATTAAGATAGTATTATTAGAAAAAGACAGGATATTTCAACATGGGTGGTTTGAGAAACAGGCTGTTTAAGAAGCTCAGAAGAGCGATACCAGATCAAGCAGGTATTCTGAAACAGGAGAAAGCATACCCAAATACAGAAAACTAATCTCAAAGATGAATTCTCCAGATAAAACCAAATATCTGGGTTGTTGAAAAAAGGAAGTGGGGCCATCATGGGTACCCTGTGCCCTTTACACTCTTCACCCAGTGAACATTCCCTGGTCTCTTGGGAACAGGTGTAACAGGCTGAGGGAAGAATAAAGTGCTGCAGAGGCCAAACTCCTGGGATACTTTCCTGTATACTCTTCCTCCCACTTGGAAGAGGAAACTCAGCAAGGGGGTTCACTGCAGTTAGGGCCCCCAGGAAGCCATGGGCTGCAAATACAGAAAGGGACAGCCAGCAATACAAAAACAGGTAACCCACCCCCATTCTCCCAAACACCAGGGAACACTGTCCCTAAAGCACCGCCCTCCACTCAGCATCAACAAAAGAAGCCCTCCAGTTCAGCAGGAAAAAGGCTGAACACTGTGAATAGTGGGCAGCAAAGAGCTTGCTACTAGGGAGTAGAGATCTCTGGAGACACAGGAGAAGCGGGGAAACTTAGTGAAGCTGGACCAGAGGGGGAACACTGGAAAGATATGAGACAGTATGAAATCCTACCCACTGTCCACTCTCCCACACAGGCAAAGGAGGTCCTCTGCCAACCCTGGGGACTGTGCCAAGTTCTCTGGGAGGTAAGTGGAGCTCTTTGAGACAGGGACCAGGGATAAAGGTCTGAAAGTGAATGAACAAAAACGGTTGCCTAGGTCAAAGGGCTCTCTGGTAATATACTGGGCAAAAGATCCTTAGAAGGAAAGCATGGAGAGGACCACAGCCTCTGCTTTCACTGAGGGGAGTAGAAATGGGAGGTTACTGGCAGCGTCAACAGAGAGCTGGCCACAACATCCTCCTCTTCCCAGATTGAGATACTTAGCTCTTGGCCACACCCAGGAGGTGAGTCCAGGGACGCAGACAGCCCTCACCACGCCCAGGAAGACAGGTCAACAGTTTACAGGAGGGAAACCAGCTTGTTTGTAGTCCAACTACAACTACAGCATGAAGAGAACTCTATGGAAATTTTGGCTGTTATGTGACTGGGTCTTACACAACTAAACTGAATAGGTTGAAGTGGCAGACAATTCTTGAAAGATAAGGATCACATTAATGGAAAATGGAACCTAACTAAAGAGATCTTCATACAAATAACAAAGTCTCTTTATTTGACCTCAGCCCTCAGCACTGCCCCCTCCCCATCTATATGAAAATGACAAAAGCAAGGTAACAAAATGACTCCAGACTTCCAACTCCCCCAAAGATTCAAGGGGTACCAGTGGAAAGGAAATCAAACACCAGATAGCTGAACCATACAAAGTGATCAAACAGAAAGCAAAGAAACTTGGCAAGCTCAAAGATGATACAATCAAACATACAGAGAGAGCTTGGAGTGAAGGTTTCAAGTCCTAAATGAAGGGTTTTCAACCCAGACTTATAAATCCTACAAAACATTTTCAAAATTGACAGACACAGACATTCTAATACCACCACCAAATCACCACTCCAAAAAAACTCTCAAGGAAATCGTGGATGGATAATAAAGCACAAAACGCCAAAAAGTCTGATCAAATGAATACATCAGAAGGGTAAATGGTTAAAAAAAAGAACAGGAGGATCAACAGAAAAATAATGTAACCACAGGAATAAATCAATTTTTCAGTAATAACTCTGAATATAAATGGCCTCAATTCTCCAATTAAAAGATACAGATTGGAGACTGGATTTTAAAAAAAAAATCCTGTGGTTTGCTGCATACAAGAGACACATCTATTTCAAAAAGATATTCACAGACTAAAAATCAAATGATAGCGAACAACATTATGTTCACCAAGATCCTGAAAGCAGGCAGTAGTCTTAAAGTGGACTTTTGAGCTAAAAAACCATAAAAAGCAAAGGTCACTGCAGGGTGGCTAAAGAAACAATTCAGGAGAGATTCAACATAGCTGAACAGAAAAAACTACATTGGAGCTACTCAGAGAAAAACAACTAAAAACACAGGTAATAGGAGGAAAGGGAAAGACATACATATTGATGCCAAAATCAATCTGAAATTAGAGACTTGTAGATGAAACAAAACACAGACTTTACAAAATGGCGATACAGCCCACAGGGCTGCTGTTGGCACTGCCAGCTATGTGCACGGCAAGATTCATCGAACTGGGAAGTCTCCAAGAAACGGATGGACTGCAAAAGTGCAGCTAACTAAAGCCAAATAGGACAGATTTAGGAATACAAGGTTTCTGGCCTCTTGTGCTTTCCTATAAAGGACCAGCAGCCTGGCAGCAAATTTCACTGGCACTGCTCCCTCCCTAACAGGCTGCCAACCTTTGCTTTCTTTTCCTTTTTTTATTGTTATGTATCCTAAAACTAACTAGAACCCCTATTGACAATACATTTAGGGGTTGCAGGAGAGGTGATTCATGACCCTTGCCACCCTGTGACCAGTGAGATGGACACAGATGCATGGAATTCAAACATCCGTAGCTCTTCCACCATAGGAGAGGAGACTGAGGCAGATCAAGCAGCCTTGGACTGCCTCTGAAACTGCAGCAGAGGCAGTGAGTCAGTAAGGCCAAGTCAAGGAGGCACAGAAGCTATGGCATGACGCAGGCAGCAGCAGGGAAGACAGTGAGTGGAACAGTGCTACCCCTCCTGCTCTGTGACCAGCAAAGTTGGCAATTCTCCTGAAGCAGAAGAGATTGAAGTGGGACTGGTTGTCTCTGCAGTAGAGAAACAGTCCTCAGTACCCTACCCCACCCCGAAACAAGCAGCACAAGAGGACTGAGATGTGCCAGTGGAGTGGAACAGAGAAGGTTGGTCTGACCAGGAGGAGCCAACTGTACACATGGGGAGAAGCCTCGGGATGTCTGTGTCTGAGTGTGCCACCACAACTGAGAGACAGAAATGGAGACAAACAGTTTTCTTTAGGTTGTTTAGATCTTTACTTTTATTCCTGTTCTGATCTACGTTCCCTTTCCTCAACTGTCTCTCTTGATTTTATGTTTACATGTGAGTGCACATTCTCTCTAGTTGTTATGGTCCACTTCAAGGATCTTTTGCTTTCTCCTTCATTCTCACTCTCCTGCCTCCTTCTCCAGTTTCCCAAGGCCTCGGTGATCATCCTTTGTCCTCCACCATTGCTTCTACTATATTTGTCTTCATTTAGCTTTCTGTTTTGCCCCTTATCCCTTTTAAATTTCTCCACTACAGGGTAAAATCGCTCTCCAAAGGGGAAACACTGCATTCAAGTTCCTGAATAATGTTGGGTTTTGTTATATAACTGTAGATCTTGCCCTCTGTGGTGAAAGGTACCAAATTAATAGTTACCACAGTTTGTGCTTGTTGCTATTGTTATTGTTAATTGTACTACTTCAGCCACAATGTCAAACCTGTTGTAATCAGTTGCTCTCCCTTGTATAATAACACTGTGATTGTCTGGGGTCATAACCATAATCATAGTCCAGTACCAAAGGACTAGGTGCTGAGTCAAATACAGAGCAACATCTCATCCTTAATAAATTGAGAAGGTAGGATCTTGGGACAGATACAAAACCAAGAACTTTCTACACCTAGAAGACATGTATGAGGAACAGATGTCCCCAAGGGAAGCCTTGATACTAGTAATAAAGTTATCTACTATAAGAAACTTGTAAGCATCAACACAAAAAACAAAGCAAAATTTAAAAATAGAAAATGACAAGATGCAGAAGCAAAGCACAACATCAGACCTTCAGCCCACCTAGGAAAAATCCAGAGGACAAATATACAGACAACAAGAAGCTGTCCACCTAAATTCTTCGGAATGATAGCATGAGAAGTGAAAAAACAAAAACAAATGCATGAGACTATAGAGAACATCAGAGAAGAAAAAATCTCCCAGGTAAAAAGATGATGCCTATAATGACAGACTTGCTCTGCAAACCTGAAGTAAACCTAGATAAAATAGAAGAGCATAGTAAAATGATGGAAACCATGAATACCCAATATAGGAAAGAAATGTAATCCATGAAAATGGATAGACATCCCTTGCTTTTGAGTAATAGTTTCAAAATCATTATACGGATTTAATGTAATTCCAATCAAAATACCATTAGCATATCTCACAGAATTAGAGAAAACATTTCCAAAATTCATCTAGAACCAGTCGAGACCTAAAATAACAAAAACAATTTTAGGCAATAAAGGCAAGGCAGGGTACATCACAACCCCTGACCTGAAATTATACTCTGAGCTATTGTGATAAAAACAGCATGGTACTGGCAAACAAACAAGCCCTGAAAATCAGCGGAACAGATTAGAAAATGCAGAAACAAATTCAAACACACTCATCTACCTTATCTTTGACAAAAAGAAAGATAGCCTCTTTAATAAATGGTGCTCGAAAAAACTGGGTTTCATCATGTTGAAGACTAAATCTAGTCTTCAATGGTCTATCACAGTGCACTAAACTAAAATCAAAATGGATCAAAAATCTAAATATTAAAACAGAAACACTAAATCTGTTGGAAAAGAGACTAGGTAGAACTCTTAAAGACATTGGTGTACGCAAAGACTTCATGAACAAAACCATAACCACATGGGAAATACTACAAAGACCAACAACTGGGATCTTATCTTATTAAAAAGCTATTGTACAGCAACAGAAAACACCAGAAGAGTGAAAAGACAACCCACAAAGTGGGAAAAACTTTTAGCCCATTGTTCCTCAAAGGACTAATACCCAGAACATACAAAAAAATTTTTTAAAAAATCAGATCTCCAAAACTTAAAGACCCAATACAAAAATGGGCACTTGAGATGAATACACACTTCTCAGACAAAGACGTAGAATCAGCAAATAAATACATGAAAAAATGTTCAACATCACCAGTCATTTGAGATATGCATATTAAAACAATGTGATTCCATCTCACTCCAGAAAGAATGGCTATTACCAACAAATCAACCAATAACAAATGGGAGAAAAGCCATCTCTATTGTTACTGGGAATGTAGACTGGTGCAGCCACTGTGGAAATCAGTGGAGATTCCTCAAAAAACTAGGGCTAGAGGCCCCATTTGACCCATCTATTCCTCTTTGGAACCTTCCCCGAAGAATGAAAAGTATCATACCACAGTGACACATGTGCACCCATGTTGACAGAAGCACAACTTGTAACAGCTAAATCTTAGAAACGACCCAAATGCCCATCAAGTGACAAACGGATAAAAAAGGTGTGGGTCTTTTTTTTAATATAATGGAGTTCTACTCAGCCATAAAGAAGGATAAATTTGAAACAGTTATAGCTAAATGGATGGACCCTGAGACCATACTTGTAAAATAAATTGGACAAACATAAATATCACATTGTTTCTTTGGTACCAGAATATGAAAGTGTAAATAAGAACCACAATGTATAACAGATATTGTGAAAAAGCAAGAAACTGTTCAAAAGACAAGGGGAACAAGGGACAGGGCAGGGGGAAAGGAAGAAAGGGAAAAGAAAAAAATGATAAAAGAAGGCCAAAAGGGGTTGAGGGGCAAGGAATGGGGGAAAAAAGGGAATCAAGATATAGCATGTATAGGTACAAATTCCCTGTGATAAATGTGATCATTATGTATATCCAAATGGCATCAATAAAATTACTAATAAGAAACAATTCAAAGAAACAGATAACAACTGCAAATATATATATGCACTATCAATGTACCCAACTTCACAAAACAAACACTACGAGACATGAAATATCAAATAAACACCAACAACCACCACAGTGGGACATCTCAACGCCACACTTCACGAACAGATCAACCAAACAAATCAACAGAGATAAACCGAAGTTGAACCATACCATCAAAAAAATGGACCTAAAGCTTGCTTAAATAAATACTAAGGAATTGAAATTATCTCTATGATCAGCCCACAGTGCACTGAAACTAGAAATCAAAGGCAAAAGAACATAAATTCTGAAACACATGGACATTAAATAACACACTCCTTATTAACTCATGGTATATAGAGGAAATCAAAAAAGAAATTAAAACAATTCCTAGAATCAAATGATGTCATAACAACACAGCAGAAACTATGCAACCCAGTGAAAGAGGAAGTTTACTGCTGTGAATGCCCATGTTAGAAACACAGAGCAATCTCAAATAAATAACTTAATGATACACCTCAAGATCAGTGTGGGAATTAATAAGATGACCTCCCCAAAGAATCAATGCATCGGAGAGTTGGTTCTGTGAAAGAATAAAACAGACAAAGCTTTGGCCAATTACAGCAAAACAGGAAAAGATGCATATCGATGCAATTAAAAATGAAAAAGGTGAAATCATAACATTGCTGAAATACAAAAGATTACTGGTAAATAGTATAAAAATTTGCTTTTTAAGACATGTGAAAAACTACAAGAAATGGACAGATTCCTTGAGATGCATGTGCTACCAACGCTGAATCAAGAAGCATAAAAAGTCTGTATAGTACAATGATAGGCAATGAAACACAGAGGCAATAACAAAAACTCCACTAATAAAAATCCAGGACCCAAGCCGGGCGTGGTGACACACGCCTTTAATCCCAGCACTCAGGAGGCTGAGGTAGGCGGAGCGTTGTGAGTTTGAGGCCTGCTTGGGCTACAACGCAAGCGCAAGGCCGGCCTGAGCTACACATTGCGACCCTGCCTCAAAAAACCAGGGCTGGGAGTCTGGCTCAGTGACTTAAGCGCCTGTCTGGCAGATGCGAGATTGTGAGTTCAACTCCTGGTGCCGCAAAAAAAAAAAAAAAAAAAATCCAGGACCCAAAAGATTCACTGCAGAGTTCTTCAGGAACTTCAGGGAAGATCTAATGCCAATATTCCTTGAACTCTTCAATGAAACTGAAAAGGAAGGAGTATACTGCAAAACTTACTCATGGAAGCTATTATGACCCTCATACTGAGATAGGAGAGTAGAAAGTAGCAAAGCTAGCTGGGGAAGTAGGTGGGACCTGTTAATTATAAGATCCCAACACAGATGCGGAATAGTTCCCAAAACTTTGCAGGTGGACTTCTAAAGAGAATTGGAGCAGATTTTCAACAGGATGGCCCAGACCTGATATCAGCCTGAGATATGAAATACCAGCACCACGCTCTCAGGATTCCTTGAGATTTGGACAGCATAAAAAAGGAAGAGACGGGCCACGTTACTTTCTTCAAAGCATATTTATCAGCACAAAAACAGGAGTGAGGATTAACGGAACAGAACAGGGGATGCAGAAACAACTCCACGCACATGCACTCACCTTATCTGTTTTTGTGCTGATACCACACTGTTTTCTATCACTGTGGCTTTGTAGTATAACTTGAAGTCTGGGATTGTGTAGCCTCCTGCTTTGTTCTTGTTGCCCAGAATTGCTTTTGCTATTCTCAGTCTCTTGTGGTTCCACATACATTTTACGGCACTTTTTTCTAGTTCTGTGAGGAATTTTGATTTAGTTTTATCTGAACTCAGTAATCATACTGGTAGTGGTATTATTAGCACTGTTATTCTGAAATTGTTCTGTGTTTAATACGGGGTAAGTAATTATGGGATATTTGAACTCTTACCATCCTATATCCCTGACAACCAAGACTCTGAGTATTAAAGGAGAGCAATTACTTAAAAAATTAACTAAAACTTGTGTTATCCTAAATTTGAATCCAAAGAATCAATACGCTTTCATGTTTTAACTTTAAATACACAAATACATTTTAATCTCTAAAAATACTGTCATATGTAAGTATGTATAAATACTTACACAAATACATTTCAACTTTATTCACAAACTTACAAATATATACATATATATATATGGGGGAGGGAGAGAGAGAGATTCTAATTTTCTAGCTTATGGTCTTGAAATAACATTTTCAACTTAGGGACAATTTAAGTATCAATTTAATTAAAATTGCATTTTACCAAATGTTTGAAATCCAAATGCTTAGATATCCTAGTTAATACTGTTTAAATATCCTAGTTATTAGTTAGGGATCACACAAAAGTGAACAGAAAAATCAAATGCTGGTAAGGGGCTTGCTCTGTGGTTTCACAGCAGAACCAAACAAGGTCATAAGTGGGGAGCCTTGGTTTACACGCAGACTCAAGTTAAAAACACAAAAGCTACAAACGCATCCACTAACAGATGTAGGCAAGGGTTAGGATACTGAAAAATTTTCCTTACCCTAGTAGTTAAAGCTTACCAGTGAGCTGCCTGTAACAGAGCTCAGACAGGGACCAGTCAGAATCCCTTGTTTGCAAGGAGGACCTAGATGAAAACTTTTAAAGGGAACTTTTTCTGTATTACTCTTTTCCTTTACTTGAGAAGCCACTGGCCTGACTTGCTCTTAGTCACTGGTACATTTCCTTTCTGTCTCAAGCAGAAGTCCTAATAAAAGCCTTGCTTGTGCTTATATTCCTCTAGGTTCACTCTTGTTGCTTCTGTTTCTGCACCAAAGAACTCAGTTCTGGTATCAATACTAACACTTAAAAAAAGAACTGGTTACCCTCAAAGGATAGTAGTTTCTCTTGAAAACTGGTAAACAAAAGGAAAAACTCAAACACCCTTTCCTTATCTTCCCTAGAGAAATTAGGTAACCAAATAGCAAATTGAGAGAAAGTACATACATATCTCAATTAATAAACTGGTAGAATATCACCATTTTTCAACCTTCAAAGACTTAATGGCTCTGGCAACAAAAAAGAGCAGAAAAGAGAACACTGAAATACTGTGTAATTACAGAAGAAAAAGCACAGTACCACGTGTAGTATATCACCTGTACAGTAACACTCTAAGTCTTATCAAATATTTTATATCTGGATCTGATCAAGCCTCTGGATCCAGCTGCTCATCTTTAGGAAATGCTGACTACAGTAAGAATATGCAATCTGCCAAATACACACTGTAGAGAAACCACAGGTCAAACTGTTCAGGTTCTTCACCAGATAAATTGCAAGGAAAAGAGAAAGAGGAAGGGGAAAATCTGGAAAAAGAGACATACGAGATAAAAAAGGAGTGGGGTAGGGCTAAACTATAATGCTTAGGTAAACATAAATTGCTAGTAACATCATGAGGAAACACAAGTGATTACTACAAGTCAGGACAACAGTTACTCTTGAGAGCAGAGTAACATTGGCTATAGTACATGAAGAGGGTTCTGGGCAAAGCCAAAAATGCTTGACCAGGGCTGGGGTTAAAAGGCCTTGTAACAGTTCATTAGTATACTATTTGTATAGTGCTATCTATTCTTTTTAATAACAAAGGCTTTCTTTAAATAGTAAATTATTAGTAGAGAGCCATCCAACTCATCTGGTTATTTCCAAATGACACAAGGAACTCACCACCCATTCCCACTAAAATCAAAACAGCACAGGAACTGTGAATCCAGGATTCAAAGATCTCAGATCCATATAATCTTTTAGTTCAGGATCTAAAGAAACTGATGCTAAATGATCTACCTAAATAACTGTCTTAGCACAAAGCCTAGACCATTTCTCCACATACAAATATATGCGTTAAGAACTGAATAAAACAATAAACTGACTATTAGTGACTTTGTAATTACTAGACTTATTCACCCAACAGTTTACCCTCCATTAGGAAAGTTGGTAAAGGTGTGACTGTTAAGAATGCTACTTTAGAGGCATCTCCTCTTTTCCTTCCTATCAGGTACACAGAATTTCTTTCCCAAAGTTCGGAGTAAGCAGAGAACAGTGACTCAAAATTGCCTTAAAAAATAATAAAAAAACAAACACACAACAACAACAAAATTGTCATCAAGTTCTCAGCATAAAACAGGAAAGAGTAAAGGAGAATCCTCTTAGCCTCAGAGATATAATCCCCGTGACCTTTAGGTCACTAAGTATATTGTAGATTAATCTGATGTTGTAAAACAAGGGAAATGTCACCATAAGCAAAGGAAATGTAACCCAAAAACTGTGACTACATAACTGCAGTTTACCAAATATGTTTAAAAACCAAATTTTATTGAATACATCTAGACTGCATTAACGATGAAAGGTGACTTTAATATCTGCTTCAGCTCTTTGAAGATTTTGTTTCGGAGTAAAGCTGTCCTCAGAGACTCAGACAGAAAAGCAAATAAACATGAAAAAATGGATCTATCCCAAAAACTCATACAGAATAATTTCTTCACCCTAATTAGAAATGTATTACTTGAAAATGCAAAAGCTTAATCCTACTCTATCAGAGAAATAACTACTACAACAAACCTCTGGGCACTAGGCATTTCACGTGTCCCATTTTCATTTTTGGTATTAACCCTATTTTATAAAGTGACTCTGAAAATGAGAGCATAACCCACAATGGGTTTAAATTCTTACTCAAACCATGTTCTTTTCAAGGACTCTTTCTGCTTTCAAGAAAAACTGACATTTATAAATTACAATCACTGCTTCTTCTGTGTACTGGCTTTAGAAAATTGAATTTTCTATCATATCTTTATTGCTATACCATACATTCATGCTGCCATGTCTTACCACTTATTTCAAGCTCTGCCCAATGTGACTTCTTTCCATTGGCTGCTTCCTCAGAGGACATAATTGTGTACATCCTCCGAGGATCAGGGGGCTCGTATTTTTCTTTGGGCATGCCTATTAAATGAAGAAAAGAAACTAATCAAAATTTTGAAGAATCAAATATATAAAACTAACAAAATTTTTTAAAAGCAGATAACCACATTATGACCTCTGAATACCATATCCCACCACAAGGCACTATGGATTCCTTGGAGAAATCAGGTCCAGGATAAAACAAATACAAACAAGACTTGAAGCCACCAAGGGGAGGGCAGTTGTGAAGAAGACAGTTGCCAGTGTGAGCTAGGTCTAAGCATAAGACAATCTGAGTACCACAGTAATGACTATAATTCAATCATTAGAAACTGCATGAATTCTTCTTTTGCACTACTGGGGATTAAATCCAAACCCTTATACTAAGCTACATGTCCAGTCCTTTTTATATTTTTAAAATTTGAGATAAGGCCTCGCTAAGCTGACCAGGCTGAGTTCAAACTTGCGATCTTCCTTCCAGAGCATGGATTATAGACATGTGCCATCATGCCTGGTTTGAATTCAAAATTTTAACTACAATAAAATCAACTAAGTCACCTGAATATTGGAAAACAAAAGCATCAAGTGTTTATCATGCATTTCTGACAGAAACTAGATGAATGTTCTTTATAGAATTACAGTTAATAAATGACAAGTTACATAATTAGAAGATAATTATTTTATAACCACTTATGAAATAATAAATTCAGGTAATGATCATTAATAGTTGATAAAACCACTGGAGGAAGTAGAAGAAACCATGCAAAAATGAAACAACTGCAAGACCTGAAAGCAAGGATCAATCTCATCTGGACAAGCAGCCACTCTGTACCTCCTTGATGAGACGATAGGAAGCAGTAGGGTCCTTGCCCCTTCTTCCCTAAAACATAAACAATGAACCTGAAGCCAATAAAGTCTCTAGATCTGGGACCAGTTTACAAAAAAGGAAACAGAGGAACATATTTAAAATAATATGAGTACATTTAATACTACACACTACAGAACTGCACACTTGGTTATGATGGTAATTTTAAATATACTTTACAATTTAAAACTTAAAAAAAATTTTTTTTATATACCACAAGAATATAGCTGGCAAGATTAGGAATACAAAGAGCTCTACAAGGTGAAAGACCCAATTTTTTCAAATCAATGGCATAAAAAAAGAGGGATGAGAGAAACAGATGCAATTATTCAACAGGCACAGCAATCAAATGCAGTATGAATTTGAACAAATCAAGCATAAAAAGACATTTTTAAAAATTAGAGAAATTTGAGGATGAACTAAGTATTAGCTAATATTAAAGACATATTGCTCATTTTGCTTATTTTAAAATATCATATCTATTCATGTTCCCTGAAATCCCTGGTCCCTGCCTCACTTCATCTAATTCTTGTAGATAAACCATAACCTTTATGTATGAAATTCTTTAACTACTCCATATATACCTACACAATTAAATATAATCAGGAAAAACCCATGACCCTGTGAGGTAGCCAGCAAGTACCAAAAATGCTGCCCATAAATTAGACAAGAAATTCCACATCTGTCCTAATGTATTGTCTCTTCAAAACTGTTAGATTAATAGTAACTTATACTCCTCTAGCTTCCTTCTCAGCTGATGACCTTACTTCTACTTTCTCATTGAAAAAGGAAGTCACAAGAGTCCTTTCTATAAACCCCCACCTACACCTACCTATACTTTTGTTTACTGTGGACAAATGGCCTGTGATCTTAGAACTGAGTCTGCCTAGGCACTTAAGCCCACCCCATCATCCTGCCTCTTCAAGGACAGTACACTGGCAATTTTCTCCTTTTATCACTTTATCCCTGCTTGCTGCATCTTTTATCGTCAGCAACACATATATGGCATTATTCCTCTATTTAAAAAAAAAAAGCTTGAACTCATTTCTCTCTCCTGCTGCTATGCTTCATTCACTGACTCTACAGCAAGAAAAGCCCTCAAGAGTTACCTATGTTCTGCCTTCTCCCAGTTAAACCCATTCAACTTAGTAAATGCTAACATCCTACCAAAAAATGTCAAGAAACCCACTGACGTTACTTCCTGGACCCTTTTTTAGTTGTTTTATGATCAACTTCTGATGCAGCTGATCACTCCATTCTTAAGCCACTTATTTCACTTGACTTCTAGGATAATGTTTCTCTTAGTTTCACTCCTACTTCTGCAGAGTTAATATTTTACTAGATAATCCTGTGGAGTTCAAATTATCTCCATTATACCAACAGAAAACTTAAGCTCAAAGACTTGAGCAAGTTTTCATACTTACAAAGCTGTAAGTCAGCAAGTCAAGCTTTGAAGGTGTTTGATTACAAATTAAAGCTACTTCAATTATGCTGCACTGCTTCCCCACTGTGCAGTGCAAAGTAGAACTTTATTTCAAACACAGAAATAGGTTTTGACCACTTAGTCAAAGCATAGGAGGTAAGAAATTCTCATGAACTGTCTGAGGCAATAATATAAATGGTAAGAGTATTCATCTGCACAAGACGTAACAGCGCATCAAAAACATGGCTTGTTATATACTGATTAAAGATTTCTTTACATGCAAATTTATTCAGTATATAAATACAGTAATTGACATTTTTTAGAATGAGAATTCACCCAATACAAAAAGGTGTACAGTAAAGAAAGGTTTGGTTGGTTCTGTCTAGAGGATAATTTGTTGAAGTAAGTGCCCTTTCTGAATGACATGAATATACCAGTAATAACCCAGGAAATATAGCATGTTATATGAGGGTACCAGAACTAAGATAACACTCAAGTGCCACAACAAATGCTTAAAAAAATTTGAGTGCACTAAACTAAATACAATAACTACATATAAAGAAGCACAGACATGACACATTGAGAAAAAGGGAGAGGCTAGACCCAATGGGAGAAAAAAGTATCTAAATATTAAATTTTCTAAAACAATGTTGTAACAAAAAGCAAATAACAAAAGAATACATAAACATCTTCCTAGCAATATTCAAAAAGCAAATAAAGTATGTTTTCACAGTAAAAAGGGGGGGCAAAGAAATTACTAACACCCAAGATGACAATTACTCTGCAATTCTTTGGATATTAATCCAAAAGAAGTAAAAAAAAGTATGTCTATAAATGTTAACAGCTACAATTAAAGCTCCCCAAAACTGA